>JANZLX010000002.1:28577748-28594750 GCA_025531955.1 Erythroxylum orinocense
AAAGAACTCTTTAAGTCCAAGGTTTTAATCAATGAACTCCATTTCTTAAAACCTTGTTGAATGCGTCTTAGTGTGTGTAATAGGTAAGTCAATGCAATTAGTCAATTTGGGATCTAGCACCATCTCAATATCAAACATAACTAGGCAGATAAAAGAGTTAACAAAATCACAAATAGACATATATGGGACTTCATATATTCAAGCTCCAAGTTCTACATAAATAAAACCCAATAACACATTTAATGTTCAACACTTGATTAAACTCTAATCAAGAAAAATCCAACTACAAATTACAAATCCTAAACTTAGGAGTTCATAACAATGTAGCTGAACATGATTAAACTACTCCCCTTTGAAGCCCATTGATCTCTAGCCATTGCTACATCTTCAAGAGGAAAAGGTGCTTAGCCAAGCATTACTCCCGGAGAACTCACAACCGGAAACCCACCAGAAGCATCCATGGCAGCAACTGTCGATGAAAGGGTTGACTATGCAAATGGAGGAGAGATGATGATGGATGTTCGATGTTTAGAGAGAGCGAGGTGTTGTGTATATTATCTGTGTATCTCCCTGTCTCCGTCGGCTCTTAACCTAATATGTTAGGTTTTTAAACGAAAGATGATTTGGATCGGGTCACACAGTGAGTGAGTTTCCTAAAAATGGTTTGGGTATTCGAAGGTTTGTCACGTCAAACTTTTCCCGAAAGGTTTTGCTTCATTGCTGGTTCCTTCGTCGTGGCGAAAGAATTAATTTTTACCGCAACGAACTTTTCTTGAAAGTTCAGCCTGGATTACTTCTTATTTCGCCGCGGCGAACTTCCTGTTGTGCTTATTCACTCGTTGACTTCACTTAAGCCTTCGTTAACTCTACATCTTCTTCTTGAGTCCCTTCTCCTTGAGTTTCCTACAATGAAAGATGATAGTTTGCAGTATCAATTGCTCTCAGAAAATTAATTAGTGCAATTAATACTGATTTGTGACAATTTTTACTCTCAAACTACACAAAATAAAAGGTATACACTCAAAGGTCAATTTAAGAATAAAATATAGAAATAGGAGTCAAAAAGTGTAGTCAAAGTCATGAAAATGTCGTCAATTTATATAATAAATTTGGGCTCAATCACCAAGCTTCTTGCATCTTGCATGGAGTTTAAATTTGGGATTAACGTCTACTTCAAGCTTGATGGTGGAATTCAAAATTTCCATACAGAGGATGAACAAGTATAGGGAGTGAGGGTCTCCGTGCCTAAGCCGTTTAGCTACCGAAAAAGTATGTAGATGAACTTACATTGATTAATATAGAAAAGCTAGTAGTGGAAACGCATTCTTACAACCAATTAATGAATATTGTTGCAAATTCATAAGCCTTCAATACCTTCCAAAGGAAGCCTCAACTCACATTATCAAAAGCCTTGAAGAAATCAACTTTGTTAGTACAATTAGTATAAGCATTTGATCTTGAATAGCCCTTTAATAGTTCTTGTACAATGCGAATGTTGTCACCAATTTGTCTATTGCATATAAAGGCACTTTGGTTGTCACCAATAAGTGGAGTGAGTACTTTTTCAATCCAGCAACAAGAATCTTGGATATGATTTTGTATAGAAAATTAGTGTAAGCAATGGGCCTGAAATCACTAAAAGAGGAAGGGAGTTCCTTTACAGATTAAACATAGGAAAGTTCTATTAATTTCCTTAATAAGCTTGCCATTGATGAAAAATTCATGAACAATTTGTTTGACATAAATCCTAATGATAGTCCAAGATTTTTGGAAAAAGAATTCATTTAGCCCATCAAGTCTAGGAGCTTTCATACCATCCATCTTGAAGACAATATCCTCAATTTCCTTGTATTTTATTAGTTTATTGAGGAGTATACAATCCTCCTGAGTGATCTTCTTAAAGATTATACCTGTAAGGTCAGTACAAAGGCTACATTCTAAAGTGCCAAACAAAGAAGAGAAATACCTTATAGCTTCCACTTGGATATCATTCTAGTTTTACAGTTGGTCTCCTATATGATTGGAAATTGAGTTGATCATGTCTTGCTTTCTTCTAGCTAGGATGGTGTTGAAGAAATATTTAGTACATTTGTCACCTTTTTTGAGCCAATTAACTCTTGCTTTTTGCTTAAGGAAGGAGGAATGGTTGCCAATTGGCCTTATGTAATAAGCTAAAGCTAATTTTTCCTTGGAAAGTATAATTGGGTCTTGTGGAGAGATTGCACAAAGTTTCTGGACATCAATAAGTTCATTTCTAAACTTCACTAAAGCGTGATCAGTACTGAAGCCTCTTAAAGAATACAGAAGCTTAAGTTCCTTTTTGATACTCTTTAGCTTTTGAACACAAATAAACTGTTTAGTTCTCGTATGAATAACATCATCTCCCTTTTTACAAGCATCTAAGAAACCAAGTTCATTAACCAAAAAGTTATTAAATCTAAAAGGAAAAAACATGGTAGCCTTTTATAATAATTCTTTAATGATGATGGGTGTGTCATTCGAGAATAAAGGATCTCTAAAATTGGCAATGTTGTTAGGGAACTGAGCTAACCAATTAGCATTAATAAGAGCTCAATCTAATTTCATCCATATGAACTAAGTAGAGTTTTACTTGTTGGACCAAGAGAATTAATGTCCAATTTGTTTTGAATTTGTTACTGCTAGCTTCTCAACACATTCTCGGAAATCATCCAAGAAGTTTATAAGATTGCAATTACCTTAAGGTTTAGACCTGATCATGATTGAATTGAAATCACCACATAACATCTATAGTTTGCCAATGTTGCTGCTGAAATGAAGCAAGTTATTCCATAAATCCTTCCTCTGAAACCCGAAGTTACTAGCACATCTAAATGATATTAGCAGATTGGTTTTCTCCTACAGGAAATGTATTTGAAGATGCATAACTTGATCAATTGCACCCATTAGAGTAGCTTCCTCTTTATAACAGATGAATTCTTCGATAGTGATGATGAAAATGATTAGGATGCATTTTCCATTGAGGCTCCAGAAGATTTAGCTTGCAAAAATTTTCAAACTTTATTTTTGTTTCAAGTAACCATACAATTGGAGGCTTTTCCCTCAAGACAATCTTTTAAAGCAACTTGCTTAATAGGGCAATTTAATCCACATACATTCCAAACTACAATGGACATATTAAAACTTGCTTTTGGAGCCTTTGCCCTTGCTCCTTTAGGACCTTCTTCTTTCCTCTGTGATGAATTGATCTTTAGGCTCTTTATAACTGGTTTCAACACCAATCTATTTTGTGAGTATTGGAGGGGTTGATATCACTAGAGGGGGCAATATTAGTGGACTAATTTGTGACAATAAGATTAGAGTTTACCAGTAAAGATTTAGGGGCCGCCATTGGAAAAATCAACACTAAAGAGCTCTCCAAATCAGCTGGACAATTAGCTTAAGAAATCGATAGTGAAACATGATCATCATTTTCATATATCGATGTATTGTGGACTGAACTCACCAGAGGCATGTTGGTGTTCACCTTGGATTGGTCTCGTTCAAAACACAACTCAGGGTAGGTTCGATGGTACACTATCCATTAGTGACTGGTGAATCTTCAGTTATCATTGGAGTGTACTATCACACAAACATTGTGTGGTAACAATTGTTACTTCATTTGTATTTCATCAATTTCTAACAAGTGCCAAATTTAAAGAGACGGCCTACTGTAACTTTTCAAACCTTGCCATATGACTTAGTAGGGGGTGTCCATTGATAGGATATTGCAACACTATCTTCATAAGCTTGTTACCTTCGCCCCAACCTCATAATAGGTACTTTGTTGGCAGCTCTTTAGACATTTCCACGTTAACACATATGTGAGCATACCCGATTCTTCTCTTCTTGGCAGTGTTTTCATCCATAAAAAGGGGCTTTTTAATGAAGCTAGCTAAGGCACTAAGGCCTTGTGTAGTCCAATACTCAAGCTGGCTAAAGCACTAAGGCTTATACAACTACTACTCAAAGCCTCTCAAACTAAATTTAATTCAAGGGATCACCTAAGAAAAATGGTGAACAACTTTTTTCAGCCAACATAATTACTCCAAAAGATTGGATTATTTAGTAGCTATATTATTATGAAATATGAATGGAAGATATAAAAGAGAGAAAAAAAAGTGAATGAGAGAGAGAGAGAGAGAGAGAGAGAGAGCTAGAATTAAAGAAAGATATCATAGATAAATGAGTTTTTATAACACGGACACAAAACTTAATTGTCCCTAAAGATTTTTTGAAATAATGAAAATGTTTTACGTTTTAATAGATGAATACTAAGTCTTATTTGAGTTGTCCCATAAATACACTGAGGAACAAGCTCAGGCAATTTGACCGGGCTAGTTCTTCAAATGTTGCATAAGTTTGTACAAGTTTCTTAATCATAAAAAGAGGCACGTCATTTGTCTAGCGATATGTACCATGCTTGTATGGATGAAAATAGAAACATTGGAACTCATTTTGCAAGGGGTTTATTCGTTCCGTAAACTTGTGTGTTGTAAAATGAAGAGCTCGTATATTGGGCGCATAGCAAATTGTTGAATGCCGCTGAATTGCACTTTTCATTTCAAAAAATGTTATAACAAAGCATGAGATACATAGAGAAATTTTATTATTTTTTTACAGAATAGATGACGATAACTCAGAACCTTGACTTTATGGCACAACATTTTCATTTCCCGAAGAAATTGGAGGACATTTTGTCCACCCATGTAGGAGAGAAAACTAGCTAAATGTTGCCCATCAATCAGATTCTCAGCAGCTAGCCTTCTTTATGAAAAAGGTTAATAAGAGAGTGGTTAACAACTACCATGTGCCAGGAACCAAAGACTCTAGTTTATGCTTTTTCTACATCAGGAACCTTATATTTTAGCAATCATGACATTCTAAATTTTCCCCGGATCGGCTCTTGCTAAACATTCCCGAGGTACCCCCAAGTCTTTCTTCAGATGATTAAGATGTCGCCTCCAAGGGTCATTATGCAACTTGTAGTGTAGAACCTTTTCAATACAACCAAAAAAAAGTCACCTTCACCGAATCAAATGCATGCAGGCACTACAAACAGAAAAGAATAAACAACTCCAAGCACCACAGTAGTATCAACACAATCCTGTCCGAATTCAAATTTGAATCCCAGATTCCCAGATCAAGAAGATGCCAATTTAGTGGTGCAATTGTACGAGAGTTCTACGTGTATGATGTTTTATGCATTCTACCAATTAAAAAAAAAAAGGAAAAAGACTAGCAGACCATAAGAAATAAGTACCACACCATAAAAGTGGCAAAATGCACCTGTATAAATATGCCATGCTTTTATGTCTGCACATAGGAACATATGAAACTGCATGTTATTATTTGAGTTCACGTTCAATAAACACCACAAGTTTCCAACTTTAGGCTAATATGGCACAACTATGAATACATACAACGACATGGATGAGCTTTTAGCATCAACCCATGAATTGCTTTAATTTTACAACTTATTGATAATTGAAAGTAGAATGTGCATTAGCAATCCATTAGCATCACTAAATAAATTGCTTTTATTTTCTCCCTCAACATGTCAAACATGGTTAGTACTTTTGAATCATTTATAAGTCAGTTCACATCAAATACCTCTAAAGATATCCTCAAATATTATTTAGACAAGACCAAAATCTGGCTGATGATTCAAGCCATTTTCAACATTTCCGCCACAGCTTCTTGTCATCACAGTTAAGATGCCTTGAGCTAACAGAACAAAAACCGAAATGTAGAAATGGAACTAATGTAGCTATCCAACTGACCTATTATTTCACCCATACAGATGATTCCGCATGTTACCACAATGACTTCATTTGGGTTCTCATAAATAGCAGATATTGTAATATACTGAGTGCTGGTTGTATAACCCTAACCCAGTATCCTAACTATAGATGGACTTCATTTGGGTTCTCATAAATAGCAGATATTGTAATATACTGAGTGCTGGTTGTATAACCCTAACCAAGTATCCTAACTATAGATGCCAAAAGTACTGTCGTTTTTTATCAGATCATGTTCTCATGCTTAATCTAAGTGACAGTATCCTACTATAGATGCTAAAAGTACTGAAGTTATTGAAATGATTCTTATCTCTCACACGGACTCTTTCAAGCACGGACTCTTTCAAGAACCATTCTAATAAAAGCTTCACATAAAGAGTTTGGGAAATCTTAGCTAGCAAAAGTTGAGAGACTATAATTTGTGTGAGACTTTGTGCGAGACTCCTGTCTATATCATTACCTTCATGACATTTTTAATTGGTTATTTGGTTGCAATATCATTTGATAATATTTTGAGTACTCAAAAGAATGCTTTTTGTTTATATTCATCATTTTTGGGTAAACTAGATTCAACTGCCTCCCGAATTTCTATGAAATAAAATTTTGTACCTGAACAAATGTAGCAAAGATGTCATCTTCTGTCAATTGCAATACTTTGAGTGCCCACTCATTCACATGGCCAAGCATAGTTTTTTGTCTTTCCGCTTCAAGCACCATTGAATCACGATACAAGAATCTTTGCCAAACTTTTCTAACATTCGCCAATCGGAATTCTATTTCCGTCTTGTTAAAGGTCTAGGAGAACACAAGCATCGTGAATCAGTAACTCCAAGGTTTCATGATACTATCGTATAGATTTCAAGGTCATAAAAATTTACCCGAAGAATATTTATCATATTTGGGATATCATCTTCCATGATTCTAACAGCAAAGCTGTCATAGTTGAGCACATTCTCGAAAGGCAAGAAAATCCCATCCTAAGGACAGATAATCAAATGGAATCAATAAGAAAACAAATTAATGATTGTGCCAGTATATCAGACCAGTGAATGTTGAAGAGAAATTGAGAAATCTACTAAATATGCTACAAGGCCATAAATCTTCTTAATAGATGTAATAAGTAATAAATCTTCAAGTGACCTTCATTTCAGAATAGGCCAAAGATTTATATAATTTCATCCTCCTGCAGTTTGAGAATCTCATAAATGTTTAGCATCTTACCTACAGTGCATTTATTGTGCCAAGATTTGTGCAAGGCCATTAGTCAATTTCACTTTTTAAAAGGGAAGCCTATAATACTTTCTTTAGCATTTCAAAATTGCAAAGGTAACATGAAGCATCTGAGGGACAAATGAGTTGTTAAATTAACTTTGATACTATGTGAATGTAGATTTAAAGGAGAAGGAGAAAGGAGAAGAACGTATACATTGGTTTAATGTGGTTCGGTTGTAAAGCCTATGTCAATGGACACAAAAACGACAAGGGTGCCAAGTCTGTTGTTTATCAGATAGAACTTATCTATTAATAA
The DNA here is from genome assembly GCA_025531955.1 of Erythroxylum orinocense. Classification (NCBI taxonomy): domain Eukaryota; kingdom Viridiplantae; phylum Streptophyta; class Magnoliopsida; order Malpighiales; family Erythroxylaceae; genus Erythroxylum; species Erythroxylum orinocense. The sequence continues at coordinate 28,585,096 of JANZLX010000002.1, forward strand.
TAGTAGGGCAGTAAAATATTTTATAATAGAGAAATACACTATTAGAATATAGTACCCAAAATATTTTATTATAGGCTATATACAATATTCCTATAATTGGCTACCTAATAATATTCATATAATAAATGTATCATTTTCAACAGAAAAGGAGAGGAAGGGAAAGGGAAAGGAAATAATAGCAAGAGGAAGATAGTGAGAAAGACGGCAGAGAGATGAAAAATAGACTAACAAGGAAGCAAAAATGGAAGTCTCAATCTTAATATATGTTCTGAAATTGGAAACCACAATTTAACCAAAATATGTATTGAATAAAAAGCAACCCTTATCCTACAAAATCTAATGTCTAAATTGGTGATAACAAGAATTCTGTATGTGGTAATAAATTCTAAGAGGTGCCTTGAGACCCCTATGTTAACTTTTCAAAACTTACCCCCTTGGTGTGGCACCAATGCCAGTTCTGAAACTTACATGGTAGATCTCAACGTGATGTTTGTTGGTGATAGAATATTGTTTTGAGCTATACATGCCGACAATCTAAGATTACTTTCTTTAAATTTTGGATAACATTAAATTATAACAATAAAAATCTGCAAATGGATATACTAAGTGAAAAAGTAATCATGGGTACCTTGTAGCCAATTTTATACCACATGGAATATTTTGAAAATTAATACCATAAGGTATCTCAACAAATTTAATCTAAATTCTAATGGCTCGATTTAGAATGGTGGTTTGTATGGCCTACATGGATAAAAGCAAAATACTCATAATGACACAAGATTTAAGTGTCGAGGTTCTTAATTTAGAGATGAATAATATCATGCTTGCTTTCACAATTTTAAATTATTGCACAATAGAATACCTGAATGACCACAGGTATGCAACCTTGCAAAATGCTATCTTCCATCCGACCACTCCAACCATCTCCAGGCAAAACTCCACAGAAAATAGAACTTGCTAAATCTTCATGATAGTTTTTAGAGCGTAAAGGGGTCACAATTATGTCTTTTGCGTGTTGTTTCCCAAGCTTTCCCTTCTTGCTAGGGGTTGATCCAAATTCTTCAGCAATCCTTTGCCTAATACCCATGCTATACCTTCAAACCCCAGAAGCTAATTCATCAGCAACATTATGTGCAATGACTGAAAAGCTTAGCAACAACTCTGTAATTGTATGTTCTGTCTGTCCCTATTCAAGTGGACACAAAAGCACATAGACATACAAGCATACGTACATAGAGGAAAAGAGATTCACAAAAATGGATGATAGCATTTTCTCTAAATTTCAAATGGCAGTTTCAAGATTTAATAAAAGGATATTTTTTTTACTTACGAATCTTCCGGTCTCCCATTCTCATATGCTGGACCAAGATTTCCATTGAAGTAGAATAATGTCTTTCGTTGCTCAAGGGGCCTATATAGAAATGGCATACTCATTGCATCTTTACTTGCATCAATTTAAAAATGCATCCATGGCATCCAGCTGACCAAGGAGGAAGAAATAATTAGGTAATAAGAAACAAAATGTTGCAGAAGAAAGTACCTTGCCCAAAGTTTGGTGCTCAAGGTCAATACATCAGGCCGCTTCCAAGCAGGAAGTACAAGATCTTTATCAGGATCAAAACACGGATGCTTGCCTCTTCTATCAATAGAAATCTTGTCCCAATTATCAGCCCAATAGGCTGTTGTGGAGTGGTTGTGCTTTGAATTTGTGTTACCCCAGTGAACCAACATCATACTATTCCATATCTCCTTAGGAGCATAGCAAGCACCTTCATCCCATGAAAAAAACTGCGTTAAGATAAAGTTTGCATCATTAGCATGACATATTGCAAATAATCTGAGGGAAAGCAGTAAAGCATAGAACAACAGCAGAAATTATACTAAGAGCAGAGCTAGAGAAACATAAAAAGAGACAAAGAATCAGAAACTAAAGGAAGCAAAATAGTTAATAGTCAAATCAATATGCTGAAAAATAACATAAAAAAAAACTTAACTTGGGATGTTTATGGAGACAAAATCCACATGAAAGAAAAAAAGACTAGTAGGTTAATAAGCCTAAGGAGCCTTAATAAGGCAATGAAAACTTCCTAAAATTAAACTAGTCAGCTTTGTTGCTCATTTCATGATATCAAATAAGACAATTAGAATTCATCCTGCTCATTTTCACCACAAGTATATTGATTGCAAACCATAAACACGTCTTACCCAAATATGGTCTCTTCCAGATGAGCGGTTCCAATAAGTATAATGCTCGACAATGTGGTTATATGCCTTATGGTAGAATTCCAGGGTGAGAGAACTCCTCAAGCCCATATGTTCCTGGCATTTTAGGGTAAGAAGGAAGCACTATATAGAATATTCAAATTTCAGAAGGAAACACGAATAACATGTATAGACATAATACGTATGACCATAGATAAAGACTAAAAAAACTTGAATTTCTATCCCTTTCTTTAAGCTCCATGCTAAGATATATTCCTAAGCATAGGCATATATCCTACAGATAGTTATTTTCTCTGTATTATGCATGAGAAATTGAAATTTTATGAGAGAAAATATGTTGGGGAACCCAAAGGTTTCCAAAGATGAAAAGGGATGTAAAGACTTTGGACAACCTAAAATTCGATATAAAAATCGTCATCTAAGTTTAAGTAACTATTGTACGTTATTGCGATGGTCATCTTGCAGGTAATCAGCAAGAAGAGGAGAATTTGAGAACATGGAATCCTTTGAACAATGACACAGAGTTGTACGCATTCTCAGTCTCAATTTCTGAATCAATTAGATATGTTGCCTAAAAATCCAACTCATCTAGAGCTTTTTGGCAACTTCTCTCTCAAAATCTTAATTTTCACAGTGGTGATGTTATTGTTTTCCTATTCATCTTTGGATTTTTATTTATGTAAATCTATTTGCCTTTTCCTATAGAAGCAGAAGGCTGACAACAAAGATGATTTGAAGTGGACCAATCTACTTAACATAACATAGATAATGTATCAATAAAGCAACAGACACAATAAAATAGCTATTATTTCCCTTTTTCTATTCCTACTTGATTTTCAATGTCAGATAGTGTGGACCAATGGAAATGATCTTTCAGGTGACTTAAGCTTGAAGCAAAACCATTTGTAAATAGAACTTCATATTCGTAACTTCAAAAAAAAAAGTGACATTGTCCAATATGGGTACTTATAAAGTGTTGATATACTCCACAAAAGTTTTAAATTTTTCCTCATATACTACAAATTAAACAGGTAAGGATTATAATGTAGGATTTTTCTAACCACAAGCATATGAACCAAGAAGGAGCTTTCTAATTTTTTTCATATTTGCCTCCATTGAGAATCAATTGGGAATGCAGTATACAAACCTAAACAGTTCAATGGTCCCAAACAGGCATAATACTACAAAGCCAAAAATGATTTGTTTAGTAATAATGTCTTAAATTTCCTTACAAACTACTTCAAATTTTGCAATGGGACATCAAAAGTGTCTATATCCAAAGTCCTTATGTCCTCATTAAGTTCTAGAGTTGATAGGATCTAAAGTAGCTTAAGGATGGTTTGGTCTACACCCCAAATGCAGTAAGAACCACCCAAGCCTCCCACTTGAAACTTTTAACACAATAATCTCGAAAAGATCTTAATTGTGTAGACCGGGAAGAGTTAATTAGAGGAGTAGTTAGTAGCCCTGACTTATGTTCCTTATACTATGAACAAAACCTAACTAATTATTCAAACCACACGGTTTTAGGTCTATTTGGAGTTTCTACATTAGTTTAAGATTAAGTGACTGCGTACACTACATTGAGCATTAAGCACAAAGAGGGGAGATTTCAAAATAATATGATGAATTAACCTTCTGACCCAAAGATTTGACAAAAATAACTATTGGTGTAAATAGTCAAAATAGTAATTGAATCATTTTTTGAAACATACCTGACATCTTCAACTTTTGGTTTGAGTGATTTCTTGACTTAGCATTATAACCATTACAATTCAGAGTTTGAAAATGATACCAAGCTACTGATGGGAAATAGGAATTCATTTACGATTATTTTCTATACTAGTCAGTTTCCCCTATGAGAAGTTTCACCAAAAATAGGATTCCTTGTATTTTCCTTTAGTATCATCTTTCCTTCTTTGGAGTTAAATCAAAAAATGTTCTAGTTGAACCATGTTAGGTTCGAATTAATTATCTTTTAGTGTATGATGAATGGTCTAGAGTTCTTCTCTTAGTAGGATTAGTTGACAGGATTCTTATTTAAGTTTAACGTTTCAGTTTGTGAAGGGAAAGAAGTGATATTTTATGATTTTTCACAGTTTGCGTGGAAGGATACGATAACATTTGAATCATTTGCTGAACCATATCTACATAAAATTTTCATATTCTTGAATAAATTCTACAAAAACTTAGCATATCAATAAGCAGGCATCCAGTTCACAATTCGAAAAGAAACAATCCTGAATAAAGAGTAGTCAATTTTACACATGAAGTTGTGAGTATAGAAAAAAAACCAAAGCAATGATTGTAGACAGGAGTTTTGCCAAAAAAGCAAAGAACATTCTACAGCTTCTTTACATATATATTCAAGGGACCCTATCAATTGTAGACAGGAGTTTTGCCAAAAAAGCAAAGAACATTCTACAGCTTCTTTATATATATATTCAAGGGATCCTATCAATAAGAGATTAAAAACCAGCACCAACTAATTTAAAAACATCAAGACTTGTACAATATATAGCAAACATTAACAAGGACTGAACTAAATTTGATATTTGGACTTCACTTGTGGAAGGTAAGGAAACTAACAAGGTTATCAAACCAAAGGACATATGACAAGAAGAAAAATAAATTAAAGCCCATCAACAATAAAGACTGACTCTGGGTACAAAACAATTGGACTCTTTAGTCTTAACATCAGACAATCAAAGACAATTATCAAATTGATGATTGGACATACTATTTAACAGAGAGATCAAACATAATCCCAACCCTTTATCTTGGTTGAAGCAAAATAAGTACATATAACAAGTTAGAAAAATTCACCTGCATACTTAAATGGGGAGCATCATCTGCACGTGTTATGATGCATGAATCAAGAACAGGAACAAAGAAAAAGTCAGCTTCATCACCATTTAATGTTCGATGCGCACTAGCTAAAATACTCTCATAGAGTGCCATCTGTAAGTGTGCAAAGAGTTCAAGCCATCAGTTATATGTTTTCCTTACAAAGTGTTGGGCATGGTTCTCAGTTCAAAAAGTACCTGAGAACCATACAACTGATCTGTCCAGAATGTCGCATTATTTTCATCATAGATTCTGTTCACACATTCAAACTTAAAGTGACGACCCTGCATCACCAAATAAAAGGACATGAAAAGCTTAAGCAATGAATTATAATATATTAGTATTTGATTCTATCCTCACCTCTAGAAGGATGCTATTGAACTCAGGGGGTAAATCATACACATATATAAGAGGCCTTTTCTTCTTCACTATAGCATTGAAATTAACCAATTTCTCACTAAGAATGTTGTCATCAGGAATATCAAGCTGAGCAGGTCGAAGCCAATTAGGCCACTCTCTCACTGAAGAAGTAACAGATGGAATGCTACAATCTATTCCATACCAGCCATTGTTACACTGTAAAACATATGTTAATTGATTATATTGTTTCTTACAAGAAAGTAAATAAGAAAAAAGAAAATATTTTATGGAGATTTTGAAGGAAATGATGGTTGATAAAAATTGAATTCAAATGGGAAAAGGGTAAAGGTATTAGTTACAAACTAACTAATCCTTTATGTGATATTCAAGTGTTAAAAGGTATTAGTTACAAACTAACTAATCGTTCATGTGATATTCAAGTGTATCTCCCACATATTACAACTGGCACTGCTACATTTGCATTGAGGCATTGCTTCAAAAAGTCCAGGTAATTCCTTTTTCAAAAATAATTGCCATCCAAAAGTATGCAAGAACTGGAAACCTGTTGAACTGCTGTAAATCAAACAAGAGTGTCTTATCTCAATATTACTAGCAGTGTGTTTGGTTTTCTATAATTTCCTACCTTCAACTTCAAAAGATTAACGGTGGTATTATTAAGTCTAGAAAATAGATTATTGTATTAAGTATAAGGATATCTTTATCTTTGTCTCACTGCCATTCTGTGAACAATGATGCTCATGATGGCCTTGACATTTGAATACCTGTTGGTTAATGATAAAGTTGCAGAATAGCAAATATTAACAACAGCTGTCAGAACAGTTTCTATGTTCCAAAATTTAAGACACAACATGTGTGTTAGAAAGCACTACAACCATATAACAAATATAAACGCATAATTATCTCACATTCTTAAATGAAAATCTGTAACTATTGGATAACCTCTGAATGAGTTCAGTGCAAAAGCCTGTGCATTTCCCAAATACTATTTCTGTTACAAAAGTCCTTTTAGCCTAATTAAGTGTATTATTAAGTTAAATCGTGTACATTTGCTTTTTAAGTGAACTAAATCACATGAATCTAGTTTAAATGTAAAGGAAGGCAAAATGGTACCTGACAGGATCCACCACGACAAAATCCATGACCAGAGCATTGATTAATACAAACACACTGGACAGGAATTTCACAAAACCTCCCTAAAAGGCAATCATATTTGCAGTCACATTCCTCTTTGAATTTTACCCTGGCAGCATATGCCTCTACAGGGTCCACATTACACCACCCAGCTTTGCTACTGTTTTTTGTGAATATATTTTCAAAGTCAGGTTTCCCCCAGTTAGCAAGTTTTGAGCCACTGGGATCTGAAGGTAACCTGAAATAGATGCTATACATGAGACGATGTAGAAAAAGAATCTCAACCCAAACTTTGGAGCTAATGAACTCACATTAGCTGAAATCCACATGCTTCAGCTACAGGGCGGTTTGGGTACTTTGTGCCTTCCCCACAGAAGCACATTGCTCTTGTTGTATCACAATAAGCAGGGCATATGGAAACCACCCAACGGCCATAAGGTAGCTCTGGCGTTTTAGGATAGTTGCAGTCCAGGTGCAGTCTTTTAGAACATCCTTTCCCTACTCCATCAACACATGAAATAACGAAGTGAATTTGGGAATTCAACATGCAATGTTCTCTCCCTCAATTGTTGCTTTAACCACCACATATTGGCTAGATAACATAATTATCATTCACAGAGATTAGCAAAATATTTGGGCTGTCAAAGATGTAATATGCTCCCCACATTCTTTTTTAGGGTAAGTTATCACCAAAGCTTGAGATGCTCCTAATCGAATGGTTCGTCAAATGATTACAAGAAATAGCTTTAGTTAAATTGATACTCAGAAGAACATGGTGTTACTTTTTCCAATATTTATTATGAATCAAGGTTAGTAGAAAATGCAAAAGTTAACTCTGTCCAGTTAATCCTCACCAAGGACTATATTTTGTCAACAATCCAATCACTTGTCTAGTAAAAGATTTTACGTTGACCTTGAACTAGTTAGTGTCTTTGCAAAAGCCATGATATAAGAAAATGAAAGAAACAAATGAGAAAATGTCTTACCACCAAAACCATGAAAGCACCGACATTGCCCCAATTCATGGTTACATACACCCTGACCACTGCAGTCATCATCACAGCTCTGGCTACCAATTATCTGCAGGAGAAAAAAGAAACTTGCAGACCAGTTACAAGGGCATTGAGCAAAGGAAGCCAGCAGAAAGCAAAAGCTAAATAGAGTTTGAAAAAGTTTGTGTAAATAGTACTAAACTTAAAAATCAAAAAAGCAAATCAAAATCAACATATTCCAAAAGTAAAAGATATATATTAGTCACCAAATATTTATAATTATTGCTACCTCATTGATTTTGACCTCTGTAGTGATAGAGTCACAACCAGAGAGCCAGCGCCCAATTGCAGCCTTCCAAGGTGCATTGCGATAAACTACTGCCTTGTGTGAGTCTTCTGGGAACCTGTGATCTAAATCAGTCACTAGTGAATTCCCAGAAACAATGTTGCTCGTGTTATCAGCCGATTCAGTGGCAGGGACACAAGTATTCTGAACTTGGCAGGCACTGAAGAAATCTAATGAAGGTATCACAGGGAACAAGAATAAATGAACTACAGAAACTAATGCTGCTATAGAAACAATTGTAGCTATCAGAGACCATGAGCATTTCCATTTATGAACGAACATCATATTCCAAAAAGGCGTTCAGGGAACTCAGTTATTAGCGATTCTCTAGTTGAACAGATACATATCTTCTTGGCCCTGCAAGATGTATGATGGCACCTAACGTAGGAAATTAAATAATCAGATGGCCATTATATTGATGGAGGAGAGAGATATAAAGCGTTGAAAACAATTTATGCAGAAACACAGATCCTATCAGCCATAGATGTGCTAAAAGGTGAGATTAAAAGTTTCACAAGACGAGGTGGAAAACAAAAACAAATACTGACAAGAGAATAAGTTAAACTGCAATCTGAAAATTTCCCAAAAAACATATGAACACTTTTCGAATTCCAATCCCACGACCCTAAACCGCTTGCCTAGGGGAACATTGGATAGAATACAACTCCACCGAACTTTCCCACACCTAATGGTTAAAAATCAAGGGCAAACCCGCAGACGCAGAAAGAGAGAGGAACTGTCAGAAGGAGACCACAGACACAAATTAGTGAATAAATTCAATCCACGATTGACCAGTGAGCTATTAGAACGCAAACTACTGCAAATTATAAAAGTGTCAATGAGAAGAGAAAATAAACTTACCTTGAATTAGACTATTGATTTCCCATTCCAATGAAAATCGATTAAATAACATAAAAGAGATTGAATAATCCAAGAAATGAATACGCGGGATCCAAGAATAAACTGAGAAGAGACAAATGGTGAGAGAGTGGTAAATAAGAACTCGCAAGGAAGATTCCAGTATGACAGCACGTCGAGGGTGAGCCGTGTGCGCGCATTAAAATATGAAAACGTATGGTTAGGGACAGAGTAAGGTCAATGCAGAAGGCGCCAAGGGTCTCCGTGGTAAGTTTTGAAACATACATACGCCTTGCTTTTGTACGTGCCGTTAAACTTTCTTCCTCTTCATCTTCTGCCTCCTAACGTTTCTAAACTCCAGTTCCCATTTGTCATGTGTTATTAGACCCTTACCCTGCTTTCGTTACTGTCTTCTGCGACGAGTACGGATGATAAGGATACAAAAGTTTTGTGCTCCGTCTTATTTGTTCGTTGTCTTAAACTATTTTTGTTCCGTTTTTAGAAGATAAGGATAAAAATTTTTATTTCTTTCAAAATTGAGGTATGGAAATTTTTGTCCTATAAATAAGAATTGCAAATGTTAAAAATAACCTCTCATCTTTTTAAACCTAACACCAATAATAATATTAATTATTATTATTAATATTAAACCCTTTTTCTCTTTAAGTTGTTCTTCCGGAAACTTTAATAATTTCTTTATAATGTGTAGTTGAAGCTTGATATTTTTATTTCCAATGACTGCTCCTAAAAATTCCACCTTAGATATTCCGACTGTCATTTTTTCCTTTGATAGGACTAAGCCATATCGTTTACAAATATTAAAGAATATTTGTAAATGTTTTTTATGTTCTTTTGCTGTCTCAGAGAAGATAAGAAT
>JANZLX010000002.1:28645224-28661819 GCA_025531955.1 Erythroxylum orinocense
ATCAGTATGTTGACAACGATCTTTTAGCTAAAGATCCTACAATCAAGCTCCTAATTTATAGTTTCCTATTTTACAAAAAATCCTAGAAAAGGCGTACAATCAAATCTCGTAAATACTTCAACAGTTTCAACACATTAAAGAGAATGAAATACAAAATAAGCACAAATTGACAACTTAACAATTGGGATGTTCAACAATTAGATATAAATAATGCTTTTCTAAATGGCTATCTGTAGAAACCAGTTTATATGCTGGAACCGGAAGGCTTTATTGACAAAGAGAAACCTCACCATGTGTGTCTCCTCAAGCATGCTCGGGCTTTATTTGAGAGATTCAAAAATGCCTTGCTCAAAATTGGATTTTCTAATGCACGAACTGATACTTCTCTGTTTATTTACGAATCTAATGACATTTACATTTTGTTTCTTGTTTATGTAGACGATATTCTCATCACCGGGAATCACAAGGATGTCATTCAGCAGCTGATTACTAAACTACACAGAGAATTTGCCGTAAAATAGCTGGGATCCCTCCATCATTTACTGAGAATACATGCAACCAGAAGCTCCCATGGCCTCCATCTTTCCCAATCTAAATATATAGAGTCCTTATTGAAGAAAACTAATATGAGTCACGCCAAACCTCTTCCTACTCCCTTCTCCTCTAACAAAACTTTAAATGCAAAAACTTCGCAACCTTACAACCACCCCAGATTTTATCAAAGCATTATTAATGGTTTGCTATATCTCACCATCACGTGGCCTGACATTTTGTTTATTGTCATCCATAAGCTCAGCCAGCATATGCAATAGCCTTCTGAAGCCAATTGGTGTGCATGTAAGCGTGTGTTGCGTTATCTTCGTGGCACCATAGACCATGGCTTATTTTATCGAGCCTCCAACATTGGATAAGTTAATACTTACCGACGGAATGCAAAAAACCGTCGGTGCATGATTAGGATTTTTCCGACGGAAATAATACTTTTGTCGGAATTATTATAAAACTTGTACCGACGATTTATCCCATTCCGTCAGTATACGTTTCCGTGGTATTGCACATTCACCGACGATGTTACATAAACTGTTTGTATCTACACCGACGAAAATATTTCCTTCCGTCGGTAAATATACAGACGGATACTGTCGGCAAATTTACCGATAGTGTATTTAACGACGGAATTTTCCGTCAGTAAAAACCGTCGCAAATTTATGTTACCGACAGAAGGATGCCTTATTCCGTCGGTAATTTTCGACGGCAGACACCCTTTTTCTTGTAGTGAACCACTTTAATATTGCTGCCTTTTTTAATATCGATTAGGCAGCAGATATTCTTGATCGGAAATCCATTAGTGGTTATTGTATCTACATTGGCGGTAATTTGGTGTCTTGGTCCTCTAAGAAGCAGCAGGCTATTGCTTGATCAAGCATCGAGTCTAAATATCGATCTTTAGCTTCCGCCGCAGCAGAAATTGCATGGTTTCTCTCCCTGTTGAAGGAAATGGGAATCAGCTCTTCACGCAAACCAGTGCTTTGGGTCGACAATATCAGTGTTGCCTCTCTTGCTGCTAATCCTATTTTACATTCTCGATCCAAACATATCAAAATTGACGTTCATTTTGGACGTGATTTAATTACCAAGAAGATATTGGAGGTACGCTATGTTCCTACATTGGATCAACTAGCTGACATTCTGACTAAAGTTTTGTCTTTGAACCGTTTTGCTGATCTCAAGACCAAGCTCACTGTGGTTCCACCCCAGCTTCGCTTGAGGGGGGCGATGTTAAAGGAAATTGTTAGATGCCCTTTTTTAGTTTGTTATCACCTCTGTGATTACCTCTAATTGTTTCATGAAGTTGTTTGGTACAAACTTCTAGAATTCCTTTCTCTGATTGGCACATGTACTAGTTTGTTACTTCATATCTGAATAGAAATAAAAAGGTCCAGCTCTCTGATGAGCATGGTCATTCTTACAACACAAATATTTTGATTTCGCTCTCTTGCTATCTTTTAATAAGTCTAAATACTGCAACAAATGTTCACTTGAGGCTTCTACCATAACAATCACAGATAACCAACAATTATCTTCTTTCTTCTTATAAATTTCAGTCGTTAAATCCAATCAAAACAAGCAGATTTAATTGAATCAAAATGCAAGTTAAAAGACGAATGCATGATCTTGCAGTTTAGCAGTTAAATATTGAAATTAATCCATTATGAATGTCTTTATCCCTTATCTTTGAACATCTCCTACCCACTAACAGTCCCCAATCTAAAACCTTTTTAGACTCCATTTATTTCTATACGTGAAACTAGATCGATAGCGCACTGATAGATAAATAATATCATGTTCTGATCCCCTTTCTACCAGCGATGTTTGTCTGAATCAATCGTCATATCTTTTTACCAATAATGCTTGGTTAGGCAATTTAGGATCTCTAAAGCCTTTGTATCTCATATTTGGAGGTCGGTGGCTGTAGCCTGTTGGTTTCATTCCGATATCAGGAATACAACAAGTGTATAGCTATTAGCAACATCCATTACAGTTGCTCGCTCTTCTTCTCTCAATTGTTGGCACCTTATCCGCAGGAACACAACTTTCCTATTTCGCATCACTTAAATCTACTGAATAGTGTATTCATAGACGTCCTAGAATTAGAGCAGTTGTTCAGAAGATAACTATGTGTGTTAGTGCAATTCAAGACAAATTAGAAACACACAAACAACGGAAGATTTTGCATACTACAAATTATTCCACAATTATAAGCAACTAGTCGTGTTAAACTATCTTTGGTTCATTACTGTTGACGGTTTTCAACTGGCTCAAATGCACTATTTGTATACCAAATTGTACAATATTAAACCTGGGGGTTTGTTGACAGAAACAAAAAGAATTAGGTACTTCCTGCTGGAGCATTTAACACTTCACATAATAGGACTCTTTTAAGATTCATCAATTCTCAAGCAAGGACCAACTCATAGGTCATAGTGCCCTTTCGGCCTAATACATTCAAGAACAAACTATCATTTGCATGCTAAATGCCACCAGTTAGTTCACCTTTATAGTTTATTTCTACAATAGAATTACCAGGGTTGCAGAAGAATAACATGGCAACTACATGAAATTAACAAGTTAGCTTAACAGGAAGGACAAAACAATAAAATGTTCAATCACGTCACATTAAATTTTTGCTACAAACAAGGAATCACTTACATATAAAATGAGGTTGAATTAATTTCTAGTAGGAATACCAATCAAACTAAAAGGATAGATACTTTTCTTTCCGAAGAGCAAGACGCCATTATCTCCTTGGGAGTACATCTGAAAAGGTAAAATCATGGAAGGGTGGACCTGCAATAAAAAAAATCACCGCATTAACCGATGGCATGCAGCATTACCGTCGTTATTCTAGTGAAACATGGTAGGAATCACTCTAGTAGAAGCAAAAATTTGTAACAGTTTATGCAAAAATGGATATACTTATGTTACGAAATAGTCACACTGTTGAGACTAGGTTCCAGCAAAAATATAGTAAGAGGAAGGGAGATCCGAAAGGTAGCAAAACAGTTAATATGAGAGGAGTGTGAGGGTAAATTGGTAAGTAAACAGGTGAGAGTTAGTTATCGGGAGAGAATATATTGTTGTTAGAATAGAATGTTTGGCATTCGGTTATGATATTGTGTCTAATGATTGTATGGAGGTTCAGCTAGCCCTCGAAGCCTAGCTAGGGAATAACATTGTTCCGTATCTTTTCTTCATTCTCATATTCATCTTTGTTCTGTACTGCTGCTGTGTTTTCTGTGTTCTGTTGCGGTTGTGAGGTGTTGGCTAGTGCAGGTCCTTGTTGTTCTGGGTTAGAATCCTTGTTAGAGCAAGAGGACTCTAACAGTCAACTAGTTTAGGTCCACCTCGGAGTCAACTTATTTGGTTTCATTGTGTCCAAAACCTCACTAGTCATGGTGTCAGAGCTATTGGAGTCCAGAGCCATCATTTGGAGAAATTAACACCTACCGTCTCCTCCACTTCCAACAACCATCCCTGTCTGAGGAAACTACAAATGAACAACCAACGTGGTTAAATGTGCAAGGTCACATCCTGATTCACATGCTGCTTTGAAGAACTTTAATTCCAGTTTCCTTGATCACCAAGCCCGACATAATGCGTCACTGCATCTTCCCCAAAATTAATTCACTCTTAACACATAGTAAACTCACCCGTTTCTCTATTTTTATGCTATTTGGTGTGCATTCTTTTTTTATTAATTAGAATGATATTGTACTCCTGCAGTATAGGAAAAGATGACCATCCAATTAATGAGCCCCCAAATGCTAAACAAAAGAAGTTATCGTATGATATTGCCAAAATAATTTTGCAGATTTACAACTCCATTGATACCTATTTTATGACATATTTCCCCGATTGCTACAAGCTGAAGGATCTAGAGTTCATCCTCCAGTTATAAGTTCCCTTAAATGGAGGAAACAGAATGGGGGAGTCAAAGGGAAAATGATGATAGAGTTGGTCATCACTATTATAATTTTTGTAGGGCAAATAATGGGAGTGGTTACAATCAAAAACATTGACCAATTTGTTAGCAATGTGGTGACTTCAGTTATACACATCGTACATGTTAGACACTTCAAAATAAACCTGGGATCAGTCTCAAGTAGCTAACATAACATCGTGACTCATGAGGTGATGTAACCACCACCAACATACTGTGTTTGTCCTGATCAGGAAGATGCTTGCTTTATTTGGCACCAAGCCTCCTAATATTCACCTCCTATAAGAATTTTCAATCAATCAAACAAAGCCCCCAAACTGTTACGTGCTCGTAATAATCATTGACTCAAATGTCACCTACCATAAGATAGATTAATATATCTATCCTCCCTTTCAATCATACAGAACTATCTAGCTAGTGGACTTGTTACTTTTATTGTTCTGCAATAGCTAATCCTACGTCATCCCTCCTCGTATCTTTTGTTCTCTACATACCTAAGTTATCTTTCAAATTTTCTCTTCTAACAAATCACTTAAGCCCTTGATTATTTTCTTATGATTGTAAATAAAATCCCACTGCAGTGAATAGGTTGATTTGTTGCTTCATAGTAAGCTTCGTGATACAGACTGGCAAAGATTGGAACTCCTTTTGATAATCTTCCACCATTGCTATCTGCTTTAGGTTGACGACTTCGTCAAGGGGGCTGAAGCTCACAGGAGAATCAAACCTCAGGTGACCTTGTTCTTTAAATATCCCTGATTCATAGCTGCCTTCTCTTGCTTCATCTCTAAAAAAAAATAGCTGCTCCTCCCCATTACGATGGAATACTGCCAATCCCACCTTCTCTCCTTTAGGCATTCGCTGATTTTTAAAGAATTGTTTACATTTGTGGATCCTAATTATTATCAGTACCATCATATGAATGTAATTCTAATTTAGAATACCCAGGAATAGGAGTCCATCCAACTTGTCTAACACTTACTTCCTCCCTTTGGTATCTACAGAATGGTTGTTGCTCCTTACCTCATTTCCTTATTGTGCCCCTCCAGCTGTGAGTTCAAGAACTTTTTGTTGGACTGTTGGCAAATTAATGTGTTTTTTGCTCTGATGCCAAATTAATGTGTTTTTTGCATAAGATCTAGTCACAAGACAACTCACAGGGAAATTATCTTTTCCCTTACCAGAATTCTTCCCCTTTCTAGGACCTATTGTTGCTGATAGAAAACTTCTAACTATATTTTATAAAAAATTCTGGCTACTTTCTTATTCATCATAATGCCGTTTAATAGGCTTAGTAAATAAAGTTTTTTAAAAATAAAATAACAAGAATCTGCTAATTTATTCTCCTACTTAAAATAGACTAATGAAAACAATAAACTTTGTAAATAAGATGAATACTACCTAAATAAGGTAACTACTGTAATTACTTCCCAATCAAGTTGATCTTGTTGTATATTTTCTTTCCTAAGAATGCATATTGCAAATTAGTACTCCAATTATGTCATTTCATTTTTAAAAAAATTCAGTAAAGTTGATTGGTACCAAGCATGTAAAAACAAGACATCTTTTGAGTTTCCCGAGATTGATTACATTTCTAACTAGATATGTATATCACAAAATGTTTTACTTCAGCTTGAGAGGAACTGACATTAGTCATGAACCCTAAAGTTAAGGAATATCAAATTTTGATCATTGACCCCAGAATCAGGGCTGTTTCTTAACTAGTATCCGTGAGCATTACAAAGTTGCACATATGCAGGCAACCCGGTACATATCAACATCATTGCAAGGGTAATAACAATTTTCAAATTGTAGAGCCTTCAATTAAGAGTGATATCCTGATTCTTGGCTGTATGTCAAACATTTTTACACACTACGGTTCTCTTGAATTTCTAAATATTTCACATTTCAATGAGTTAATATCAAATGAAAAGTTCTTTTCATTACATTTCCCCAAACTTTTCTTGATCACCTTTAATGCAATATCACTTGCACAAAGTGAAAAAAGAAAAGGATAAATAAGCTTAGAACTGGGCTCGAACCTCTCAATAAGTTAACAAAAATGCAATCATATCATAGTCAGGACTGATAATGTAGCTGTCCTAAACAACCAAAAAATCAATAAGGAAGCATATCGAAGAGAAAAGTAAATATCCTCATCAGGTAACATCCTAGTCCATCAAATCTCAGCAGTCCACTAAGGTTTATCATTCATGTCATCCCACAACAGAATCTGAAAAGCTCAGTGCTGAAAAATATTTCTTACCTTGCTACGTAAACGCCATGACCTTCTTCTGGAAGAAAACCTAGAGCACGCACAGCAGGATGAGGATCTTGAACAATACATCCACACCAATTTACACAACGTGTAGTGCCATTTCCATCTCTAACGTCTGTTCCTATCAGAAGATCAATTTCGTTTCCCTGGTAAACCGATAAATCAGACTTTGAACCATTGGACCAAAATAACATGAAATCCACAAATGGAGAACATGTGAAATAAATACCAAACATAAAAAAAAAAATGAAAGAAGCAAACCCACTTGATTACCTGCCTGAATATGGTCATATTAAGTTTCCCCTCATCATTATCACTTTTATCTAAAGCTTGGCAAGCACTCTCAATGTCATGAAAGCAGGTAACAGGTTCTTTATTAACTGCTAAAACCATATCCCCTTGTTCTAATAGACTTTCTGCTTTTGATCCGGCCAGGCAACCTTTCACACGTAAAACTTGTCGTCTTATTGGATCTTTCTTGACAAGGGCCTAGAAGATATGAGATCAAAAATTAGCATCCTCATTCATATCAATTGCTCGCCATATTTGAAAACATGTATAGGAATTGCCAAAAAATTTTTTTTTTTTTTTGGCCTTCTAAGATCATGAACATGCTAACAAAATCGATGATGACAACAAAAAGAGCTCATGCAATTCTCTTCAGAAACCACAACCAATCTGACCACTTCATTCCATTGTCATCATAAAAAAGTTGTTCTATTTTGAAATTTTGTATAATTCAAATAACAGGTAAGTATACTTCACCAGCATTTCAAACAAGACTTCCATTAATATCTATTACTTTTGTGACTGAGCATATAAATTCGGTAAAGTTGACATATTCAATGTAGAACATTTCTACCTCCATCAACACTTCACAGCAAAGTCTAAAATGATCATCACGATCTCCAGTAAATAGCAATAGCAAATATCAACTACAAACATTCCCATAAAAATCAAGTGGGAATTCCTATGAACATAATATTGCATTTAGGTAATGAAACAGTGAAAACTAGACAAGGAAAAGTAAAAGAAGTAATTTCTCCTGTTAGGATTTCAAAAGCAACAAAGATAGTACTATTTGGAGTAACAAAGTACAGAGAGAGTACCAAGAATAAACCAAATTTGTAATGAACTGAAGACAAGGAGACAGACAAAGGAATGTAGAGTATGCAGCAATCAGAAAAGAAGAAAGCATACCTGGACCCAATTGTCACTCAGACCAAAACTCCGTGCCTTAGATAGCAATGTTGGATAAAGCTCAACCTCTAAAATTCTAATGAATGGCATTGACCTTTTGACGCCATTTATGAGAAGAGTTGATCCATTTTCCCCATGTACAATTTTTTCAAGCACCTGGCTGATTGTATAGATGGGGATACCTCTGACGAATTGATGATCTTCAGATGTGTTACAACCAAATTTCAACTGAAATAGAAAACAGAAAACATTATAATATGTACAAATAAGAGTAGAATACAGATATCACATTATTAGTTGATACCTGAGTTGAAAAGCTCGCCCAGATAGCTTGAACCCTTCCTTGCTCATCAGTTAGCACACCCGAAAATGTACTTCCAAAATCTGGAATATCTTATAATGAGACAACAAAGAAAGAAACTAATTTTTGGTAACCAAAAGAGAATACTCACCAGTATCAAGCTCAATAACTTCCATATTTGTTGCTCTATAACGAGGACAATCAGCAGAGCCAATATTCAGAGCAGCACAAGGATTTGTTACAATAGATTTTCTAGATGTTGCTTGCAGACTTCTGCTCAACCCCACAAGATAGACAGAATCCCCGCGACGCAATGCTGGTTCTGTGTCACAAATTAAAAGCATTGGTTCTTAAAAGTGAATATTTCATTATAGAAAGGAAATGGTCCATTATAGTAAAGAAATTCAAACCAATTCTCAAGAAACCACTCAACCCAAAAGCTGAAGCTAATGGGTGAGGCTCACATAATATTTTATGACAATATATCACAAAAATTTTGGACAAGCACAACAGATCACAAATGCACTACAAATAAGGGGCGATACGACTTGAATTCAAGACCTTTTGGGTCGAGTGGCTTCTTGAGACATGGTTTTCATCTCAAAAGCTTAAACTGGGGAGGCTCAGGAATGAATCATATGTACTTTTGGAAACCTAGTTATCTTAATCCACTGATAAACTTGAAAGATATACTAAATATTTGCAATTATGTACAATATTTAACTATGTAATATATTTAGATAGTTGAGAGGTTTATGAGCAGAATTTTAGGAAGTATTATGTCATTCTCAATTAAAAAGATTAACTACTTTCTGTTTCTAGCTGAACTGTTTAAATACTTGTACATCAATACAGGAAAAGATGTATTCGGCCATTATTTTCATAACTTATTCTCTGGTTTTTATGGTATCAGAGCAGAAAGAAAAAATCCTAAGGTTGAATCGTTTTTTTTTTAAATGTCTGAGGTATTGCCTGGACAAACAAACCTTCTCAATCACCTCTGTTAGAACTTCAAGCCATCCGAAAGCCATCCTATTCAAATTACTACAATCAAATTAAATGGTGACAATTTTCTTCGTTGGTCACAATCTTTTTGCCTGTATATCAGAGTGAGAGGCAAGATCGGATATCTCACATGAGATACTCAGAAGCCCAACGTGAGGGATCCAACCTATGCCAATTGGGATGCCAAAACTCAATGGTGATGACGTGGTTGGTCAATTCCATGGCTGAAGAGGTAGGTGCAAACTATCTCTGTTATTCTACAGCAAAGGAACTACGGCACGTCTCAGAGATGTACTCAGATTTGGGAAATCAATCCCAAGTTATGAGTTAACCCTACGACTTGGAGATATTTGCGAAGGTGAGAATTCTGGGACAACTTATTTTAATTCTCTTAAAAGTGCTTGGCAAGAGCTGGACTTATTCATGAATATGAGTGAAATCACCTGATGACTGCAATCATTACAAGAAGATTGTGGATGTTGGCCAAATCTTCAAATTTCTTGTAGGTCTGAATATTGAATATGATGAGGTTTGTGGCTGAATTATTGGAACAAAACCTCTTCCTTCAATCAGCGAAGCATTTGTAAAGGTACGAAGAGAAGAGAGTCAGAGATGTGTGATTCTGAGAAAGAAACTTGCAGGTATAACTGGGTCCGTCAAAGGGTCAGCCTTGGCGATTCCAGAGGCTCAAGTCAGCTATAAAACTTCCAAAATCAGTGTGTAGGAGACAAAAGTAATCTACGCTGTGACTATTGTGGAAAGTTATGTCATACCAGAGAAAATTGCTGGAAGTTAAAATGGTAAACCATCGAATGGCAAGGCAAAATAATTTGGTTAATAAAGCACACATGCAGCCAATTTGACAGAGTCATCTCCATTCAGTAATGAACAATTAGATTATCTTTTTAAACTGAAAAAATCCATTCCATCTTCCAATGTTCCTACCAGTTCTGTGGCACAAACAGGTACTGATTCTTTCGCAATTTCTGTTCTAGGGAAACCAGTCCTTGGATCATCAACTCAGGAGCTTCTGGTCACATGACAAACAGTCCTCAATTGTTTGGTTCATATTATCCATGTTCTTCTATTGAAAATATTAAAACAGCTAATGGCAGTTTCCCACCTGTAGTAGTCAAAGGGAATATTAAAATTTCAACAAAATTTTCTAAAAATCAGATCTACAAGTTCCAAAACTTGCTTGTCTGCTTTCCATTAGCAAATTGACCAAAGATTCTACCAGCTTTGTTATCTTCTCTCATTTCACGTGTTTTCCAGGATCAAAACTCGGGGAAGATAATTGGAATTGCTAAAGAAATGAAAGGGCTGCACTAACTTGGTGAAAACGCTTTTGGGAATAAAACCGCTCATGGATTAGATAGTACTAGTTCAAACTTTGTCTATGATCAAGTCATGTTAAGGCATAGGAGATTAGGACATCCTAGTTTTCTATATCTTAAACATTTATTCCCTAGATTATTCAAAGGAATTGTTTGCTCGAAATTTCATTGTGAAGCTTGTCATTTAAGCAAAGATCACCGTGTTTCTTTTCCAATAAAATCTTATTTAGCTTCAAAACCAGTTTATTTGTTTCATAGTGATGTTTGGGGCCCATCCAAAGTTAAAACACTTTCCGGAAAAAATGGTTTTTAACTTTTATTGATGACCACACAAGAGTATGTTGGGTTTATTTGTTGGAAGACAAGTTTGAAGTTGAACGAAGGTTTAAAGGGTTTTTGCTTATGATTGAAATCAATTTCAAACAAAAATTGGCACTGTAAGAACAAATAATGGGATAGAATATTTCAATAAGTATTTAGGAACATTCCTTCTAGAAAAAGGTATCATTCATCAATCCACTTGTCGTGACACACCACAACAAAATGATATTGCTGAAGGAAAAATAGGCATGTACTTGAAGTTACTCGGCCACTTATGTTTTCAATGAATGTTCCTAAATATCTTTAGGGTAATGCACTCTTAACTACTTGTTAATAAATAGAATATCCTCTCGAGTTTTGAAATTTGAAACACCTTTACATGTCTTAAAAAATTCCTTTACTACTTCTAGGATAACGACTGATCTTCCTTTAAAAGTTTTTGGTTGTACCTGTTATGTGTATGTGCCACATATTCTTAGATCAAAACTAGATGCGAAAGCTGAAAATTGTATTTTCATTGGCTATGCATCTAATAAAAGGGGATAGAAATGTTTTAATCCAGTCACAATGAAATTTTTCAAAAACATGGATGTAGGCTTCGTTGAAGATCAACATTACTTCCAAAAAGACTTTCTTCAGAGGGAGAACACAGTAGAAGAAAATAATTTTTGGGAAACTTTACCTATTCCAGAAATGTCTATGCCTTTAGTTGAGACTATGAAAAATAGTGGCAGTACTCTTAATCCTACTTTGCTAGACATTACTTTATCAAAGACAAGGGGAGAACATAATCCTCAACCTAAGCTACAGGTTCATACAAGAAAGAAGTTTCACAAAGGGCCTACAGCTCCAGTTATTTCTTCAGCGAATATTCAATCAACTCTTCGGAATGATGGTTATACAACTCAGTGTAACCTAACTTCCAACTTTATTCCTCCTCAATCTGTTGGTTTACAAAATTTGACTTCTTCAAATCTTGATCCTCCAAAAAGGAACTCGTACATGCACTAAACATCCTATTGCACAATACTTACCATATGAAAAATTGTCAAATACTCAGAGCATTTGTCCATATGATTTCTAGCCTGTTTGTTCCAAGGACTATTCAAGAAGCATTGGGTGATCCGAATTGGAAATTAGCTGTGATGGAAGAAATGAAAGCTCTTAGGAAAAATAATATTTGGGCTGTCATTGACCTACCTAAAGACAAAAGGACAGTTAGGTGCAAATGGGTGTTCACGGTAAAGTGTAAAACTGACGGAAGTGTGGAAAGATACAAAGCTCGACTTGTAGCAAAAGGATTTACCTAGACTCATGGTATTGACCACCAAAAGATTTTTGCATTTGTCGCTAAAATTAACTCATCAAAATACTTCTTTATCTTGCCGTTAATCTTGTGTGGTCACTTTATCAATTTGATGTAAAAAACACATTTTTTAATGGAGATTTTCAAGAAGTGTATATGGAACTGCTACCCAAATTACAAGAAAAACTTGGAAGAGGCAGTGTGCAAAAAAAAGGCTTTATATGGACTAAAGCAATCTCCAAGAGCCAGCGTTTTGGAGATGTTATTAAGAGATATGGATTCTCACAAAGCTATGCTAATCACAACTTGTTCTACAAACATTCCATCAAAGGTAAACTGGCTATCTTGATAATATATGTAGATGACATAATTATGACTGGGGATGACTTAGATGAGATCAACAACTTGAGGAGGAAACTTGAGGCAGAGTTTGATATCAAGGCATTGGGAAAGATGAAGTATTTCCTTGGAATGAATTTTGCAGGATCAAGGGAGGGAATATGTGTTAACCGACGCAAATATGTACTTGATTTGCTCAAAGAAACAGGAATAACAGGATGTAAGGCAACAGATACTCTAACCAAGCCCATGTAAAATCGAAACAGTGATAACTAGTGAAGTAGTGGACTGGGAGTGCTATCAGCGATTAGTTGGGAGAATAATCTATTTGGCGCACACTAGACCTGACATAGCTTTTGTAGTTAGCGTTGTAAGTCAATTCATATATTCATCTGGACCTACACATTTTGAAGTTGTGTTCAGAATTTTGAGATACCATATAGGGACTCTAAGTAAAGGACTTTTGTTCAAAATAGAGGTCACCTTCTTCCATTTTGAAGTTGTGTTCAGAACTTTGAGATACCTTATAGGGACTCCAAATAAAGGACTTTTGTTCAAAATAGAGGCAACCTTCAGGAAGAAGTCTATGCTGATGTAGATTGGCTAGGCAATATGAATGATAGAAGACCCACATCCGGTTATTGCACTTTTGTAGGGGCAAATCTGGTTAATTAGAGAACTAAAAAACAAGTGTGGTGGCAGGGAGCATTCCATAACAAGACTGCAATCTCCATAACTCGTAATCTAATTCTACATGACATTACAAAGCATATAGAAATGGACAAGCATTTCATAAAGGAAAAGACAGATGGTGGCATGATATCCTTGTCTTACAAACCTACTGCAAACCAAATAGCAGATATACTGACCAAAGGACTTCCTAAGGCACAATATGAGAATTTAGTTACCCAGTTCCCCATGAGCGATATCCACATGCCAGCTTGAGGGGGTGTGGAAAGATATCAAAAATATTTGTAGTGTGGAAAGATATCCAAAATATTTGTAATTATGTACAATATTTGAATATGTACTATATTTAGATAGCTGCGAGGTTTGTGAGCAGAAATTTAGGAATTATTATTTCATTCTTAATTAGTAAGATTAACAACCTTTTTTGTTTCCAGCTAAACTCTTTAAATACTTGTACGTCAATACAATAAAGGACGTATTCAGCCATTATTTTCATAACTTACGCTCTGTTTTTTATAAGTGCAGAAAAGTGCATGAAAGCATGAGTCTAAAGTTTCAGCTCAAAGCATGCTACATCATACTTTGAAATACAGTATTCAAGAAACCCAGAGACTGAGCATACCTGGGAGCAATTCAGCAGCTCGAACCATTTTAGCACCACCAGCTCCTAAAGCTTTGGGATCATATGCGACAAGAGCATAATTATGAACCGGATGGAGAAAAACCACCTAGAGTGGAAAACAGTAATTGATCAAGATGGTATGCAATATTATTACCATATGAAAAGCATTTATTCACACCTTAAAAGCTTACCTCTCCAGGAATTTCTATAGGAAAAGCAGCAAAAGACAACATAACATCTGATGCAGATATTGCAACTGTGTTCTTGTCAACCACAACCAACCCCATGTCTTCAGAATGATATATGATCACGCCAGTCCCAAAAAAGTGTTGGGAATGGACACCATCAAGCATAATCGATGGTGGAACATGAACCTATGAGCAAAAATGGTCAATCTCATTCCTGTAAATACTTCTGAACTAACCTAAGCTCTTAATGGAACAGCTTCACAAATAAAATGCAGCAGAAGAGACACTGAAAACAAACGCAGTGATAATGACAGCCATATAAAAGAAGCAGAAAAAGGAAAGACTGAAGATCGAGTATAGGTTCAACATGCAAATCAAGGAAAGTAGTTCTCTTACAGCACATGATTTCATTATATCAGAATAGGTAACCATCACAATAATACATTGAAGAAAAAGTTAGAAAACAAAAAAGAAAAACAAATAAAGACAGGAGTGAGGACACCCATAGTTTCTAACTAATATATTACTGGCCAATCAACAAGAACCAACAAATATGCACAATGAATGCAGCATGGTCAACGAATAAAGGACTCTGGACAAAAAAGTGAAAAAATTAACAAAACTTGCTGCATCTGTAAAAGGTAGAAACAAAAGACAGTAGTTATAAGGCTTGAAATCTCATCAGGCTGAATCTAAGGTCTCACATAATTCAACAAACAAAACCACACATTTAGGATATATGTATATAATTTTGCAACAACATTGATTACATGAACATCACAATACTAACAAAAGAAAATAAACAAGGGACCATCAACAAATCAACACGGGCAACAACAGTAAGAAATAACTTAAAGATAAGGCAGCTACAAACATAAGCAATAGAGTGAACGTAATCATAATCTCAAATACTTTAGATTTACCTCAAGCATCACAAGTGTGGGCTCTATCACACTTTCTGCCAATGAAGCATTGGTTGTAGCTGCTGTTGCTCCTTGATAATCCCTCATAACCTCATTGTCCATAGCACTTATTCCTGAATTCACTTCTCCGGTTTCAAGCAGGGAACAATTAGAAACAGCAATCCCAGTAGTAGCAATATCAGCAACCCGTCGCTTTTTGTTTCCAACATCAGAGTCATCCCTAGGATGTAATTCCTCATAAAGATGTTCACAATTAGTTTCCATGCTAGTAACCCCACCACCAGTCAACTCTAGGTTGGCACCTTGATCAATATGTTTTGTAGGAGTTCCCTTGTCAACCGATGAGACAATTTGTCCTAGGGCTTGTCCATTGCTACCAATGCTAGATGTTATATGCATAGTATCAGGCAAGAAAGCAGGCTTTGCTATCCACAGCCCAGAGCAGTCATCACGAGTGTATATTTGAGGAGGAGCATACCATTCATGGCGATCAACCATTACAAGGACAGACTATAAACAAATTTCAATCAAATCAACACTATAAAATATGAAGTAGAATAACACATGCATGAACCACATATACAAGAACAGCACAGCATGAACACATAAGAATATAAGTCTTTAGACCTGTCCTGTCCATAGACTGAAGAACATAAGAGACTAAGGTCAATAATCAAAATGGAGTTGAACCCAACCAAAAAGGGTACTCAAATGTATAAAATTAATTCTCAGAAATGTAATAAGAAAATTGCATCTATATATAAATAAATTTTTGTTTAATAAGAAAACAGCATTTCTTAGTGTAGTTTGGAGTATTAGTTTAAAAGCAATAGAAAATTAAATTCCTTATGTGAACATGTCAAAACAACACTTGATAAGTGTTACAGATTATAGAGATATCCATTGAAAGGATACAGATTGAAGGCTTGACCATAGGGATTATATTTTCTTGATTATGGGGATTACATTCCCTAATTAGTATTGATATACTTGTATATATATATGACCCAGTTTTCTACATAATGAAGTGTGAAATACAATACCTTTTCTCCTAAGTTTACATGAATTGTTAACTTAGAAAATTCAAGGTTTTTTAGTTATTTACTTCATAATGAATCATAAACTAGCCAATTCTCCTACTTTAAATGGCAATATATTTGCAGACGGCATTCTAGACAAATGGCTAAATGTCCTACTAATTAATAGTACACCTTTATACCAAAAAAAATTGAAACTTCTCTCATGATGTTTTAAGACCAGAATGTTCAATATATTAGTTGGATTTAATAGATAATGTTTTAAACACTTTGTATAACATACATATACACCATACTTGTAAAGCTGTAATAACGCTTGATAATAAATAAGAATTAGTTAATAGACTTGGAACAGAATAATAGATTGGAGTTTTAAATCAGTTCCTAACATACAATGGTCATAACGCAACAACAAAATTATGAAAACCAAGTTGCTTTATGTGAATCAGAGCTTATTTGCTCTATATTTCTTTCATTATAGACTGCAGTATATATATACATGCATAGGGTTACAGTATAGGATAGAAATCTGTACAGATATGGAAAT
>JANZLX010000002.1:28666221-28676347 GCA_025531955.1 Erythroxylum orinocense
TTGACAAACTGAGAGGGAAGAACATTGTTGACTGTAAGTGGATTTACACACTAAAATACAAGGTCAATGGCTCCCTAGAGAGATATAAAGCTAAGTTGATAGCTAAAGGATACACTTAGACCTATGAAGTGGATTATCACGAGACAATTGCCCCAGTTGTGAAGATGAACATAGTAAGGATCTTGCTATCCTTGGTAGCTCATTTTGACTGGCAGCTTCTTCAGTATGACGTTAAGAATGCTTTTCTTTATGGAGATCTCAATGAAGAAATATACATGAATGTTCCACCCGGATTTACAGAAGATATAGGTAACAAGGTGTGTAAATTGGGAAAGGCTCTCTACGGACTAAAACAACCTCCAAGAACCTAGTTTGGTAGGTTTGCAAAAGTGATGAAAGAATTAGGATATAAGCAGAGTCAAGGAGATCATACTCTTTTCATGAAACACTCAAAAACAAGAGGGGTAACTATTATTTTGGTCTACGCGGATGACATTATAATGACGGGAAATGATGAAAAGGAGAAGCTGGCATTGAAGCAGAAACTATTAGAGGAATTTAAGATAAAAGAACTAGGAAAACCAAAGTATTTCCTCGGTATTGAAGTGGCATATTCAAAGCAAGGGATATTCATCTCTCAACAAAAATATGTTGTAGATTTCTTAATGGAAATTGGGAAATTTAGGTGCAAACCGATGTATACTCCAATGGATTCAAATTACAAACTTGAAGAAGCAAAGGAAGAACTAGCAGTGGAAAAGAACATGTATCTCCGACTGGTGGGCAAGCTAATATATTTAGCACATGCTTGGCCAGATATAGCACATTCGGTGACTATAATCAGTCAATTTATACACGACCCAAGAGAATGTCATCTTTAAGCTGTCTACCGAGTCCTACATTACTTGAAAGGTAGCCTAGGCAAGGAAATATTGTTTAAAAGAGGCCATACACTATCCTTAGAAATCTACACGGATGTAGACCATGCAGGATCTCCGGTTGACAGAAGATCAACAACAGGCTACTACATGTTTCTTAGAGGCAATCTCATTACATAGAAAAGTAAAAAACAAAACGTAATAGCTCGATCATCAGCAGAATCTAAATTCAGGGCTATTCCACAGGGACTATGTGAATTATTATGGCTGAAGATCATCCTTGATGATTAAAAATCAAATGGGAAGGTCCTACGAAGCTCTACTGTGACAATAAGTCTGCAATTAGCATAGCACATAATCCTGTACAACATGACAGGACGAAACATATTGAGATTGACAGACATTTCATCAAAGAAAAGTTGGAAAGACTAGTGTGTATGTCTTATGTTCCTTCGGATCATCAACTAGCAGATGTTCTAACCAAAGGGCTAAATGCTTCAAGATTTCATGATCTTATATGCAAGCTGGGAATGGAAGACATCTATTCCTCAGCTTGAGGGGGAATGTTGAAGAACAGAGATTTAGAGAAGATGAATCTTAAGGGATAAGATTATTAGAAACAGCAATCCCTATAATCAAGGGATTTCTGTTATAGACTTCTAGATATAGTTTAGTTCATATTGATACCTATCTTCCTGCTGGTTAAGTTGTATATATATGTATCCGTGTATATTAAATACAAGATAAGTATTTCCTGGAAATCTTATGATAAGTTTTTCCTGGAAATCTTAAAACTTACAAGAACTTGAGTGCAACACTCAAGCTCTCCTCCAAGAGAGAGAAATCAATTCTTCGAATTCTTAGCAGCGCTCACTATGGAACATGATTGTATTTGAGTTCATGTTCTTGGAAAAGAAAGTATCACATCACTTCATGAAACTCCCTCAACTATTTAATGTAGGAAAGTTGTCTAGCTTTGAGGTTGGAGGTTGATCCGAACACTATTTTGGAATTAGAACTACAAGTTCAAGCAACACTTACTAAATAAAAACATTCTAAAGCAAGTATCTCTGATGTGGATGTTTTCCCAACCCATGTCAATAAAAAAATAAAGATCATTTTGTATGCATTTCAAATTAATAAAAGTTAACCAATGGCAGCCAAATACATTTGCACATCATTGCAAATATTTATTGTAATATTTCTTCAAATAACATACATGAGACTCATTATTTCAAAGGCTTTGATTTGTTTGCACATGCCAAACTTAAGTGTGAAAAAAAAGATCTCAATTTATAAATGACACGCTTAAGACCAACGTATACCAATCTTAGTCACAAACAAAGCATATAAGTCACCTTTTGAGACACTAATTTTTAAAGATATTTGATAGTTCTTAGTCACTGCATCTTTCTTTTTTTGTTCATGCACAATGAAGAAGCTAATCAAAATTCACTTACTGTTGTTACCATTTATTGTCCACAACATTTCTATAAGGTATATCATCAAGCTAGCAGTAGTTATGATACCATAATAAACTCGGCCTACCTCCGCCTAACTCCTCAAGGTGCACCATAAAGAGAGATGGTTGCCTAAGTCTTATAAGCCTTATTAGGATATTACTCTAAGTTGTAGAATATAATAATGATTAATTACAAGCAGCTCCTCTATTTTTATGCATGCAATATAGACAATTGAAAACAACTTATAACTTTACAATGTCTCAATATACTCCCTGTATTAATAATCACTCTAAATCTATGCAGTCTACAATCTACACACGTAAGTTTCACACTAAAATGGGGAAAGAATAAATAGTCAAGGGTTATCATATAAGCTTACAAGATTCCATACTTATAAATTCTCTTCTTTCTAATTAGAATATCATTTCATCCATGTTAAGTCTCACCCAAAAGTTTAAGTTTCTTTCATTAACGGTTTGCTAGCGTCTCCAAATGAAGATATCTTACCAAATAATTGTGATGCATACAATCAAATAAGCATAACTATTAAGTATAGGTCTCACCATCAAGTTTAATGTGATCGATTTCCCACCCCTTTCAATCTCCAACTCAATCTTTTTGCCAACACCATCATCAAGTATAGTCTCTAACTTGAGAAACTGAGTTATTACCTACAACATGAACATAGTGAACAGAGATAACAACCAAGTAAAGATAACAAGTGCAAAATACTTTTAAAAAGCTACCACTTAATAAAGAAAGAAACGCAAAGGACATCTAATGGAGATGCTAATTCATGGTTTCGGTACTTTGTGCCATTTTGCATTAGTAATCTAATTAGTTTTGTTAAATAAAGGATAAGATTAAGAACTATAGTATTGATACAAGTAGTATTATGACTTTTTGAGAAGATCATATTTTGTGATAAAATATTACCCGACTATCTCAAGTTTTTGAACCTCAATCATTTTGAGTCTTCTCCTCCCTGTTCTCCCCATAAATAGATTTTCTCCCATCCCATTAAATAGTGTCTGTGTTCTTAATATTATCAAATAGTGAGTGAGAAAAGAGTAGAGAGACCATCAGTTTCTGCTAATAGAAAAGCGAAATAGGGAATAGAGTAGCTTATGCAAAAAAGGAGACAATAAGATGTCTTATCATTAAAAAGGTTTTAGCCATCAAATTATAATAAGACTAGTGCTAGTTGTTCAAAAAAGTACGCATTAGTTAAATCGTATGCTAATACTATTATTTCAAAAAAGAATACATATAATAAAAGACCAACACTAATATTTTTAAGAATCACATCTAAACTAATCTAATATAGAATATTAAATAATACTGCTATTTTGGATATTGATGAGAGTAAGGGTATTCTAATCAATTTTGTCATTATGTAACACATATATATATAATAGAAACAGAGACGAGCCAAGAATGAAAATGACTCTTAACTATTTCATTATGCTCATTAGTGTATATATACATACATGTTCACTAAGATAAATAAAAAAGAAATCTATACTCTCCTAAGTTAGTATTGTTAGAGCTGTGTGTAAATGACTACAATCTACAATTATAATTGATACATGTTGCTAAATAATAGAAAATCACAATCTCTCTTAGTATGTGATTCCTTAGTTGACTTTCCAATGCCCTTCCTCAAGCTAGTAAATAGATATCTACCATTCTCAAGTCACCAATTAATGATCAAACCTTGATTTAGCCATTGCCTCGGTAAATATCACCCTTCCTTGGGCTAGTAATAGATATCTACCATTCTCAAATCACCAATTAATGATCAAACCTTGATTTAGCCATTGCCTTGGTAAATTATCAGGCTTTTGTTATTGTAGGTAAATGAGTGAGCATTATCTGCCCATCTTCAATTTCTCTTTTTAGGAAACTTAAATCAATTCTGACAATCTTTAAACAATCATGTTGTATAGGATTATTGACAATGTTAATAGTTAACTTGCCATCACCAATACAGCATTGTAGGATATGCAAGTGTTGTTTGTATATCTTCCATCAGTCTTTTCAGCCAAATGTTCACAAATTATTGAGGCAATTGCTCTAAACTATGTTTCACAACTAATAAATGCAGCTACTTCTAGGGTCCAGCCAATAGCAATTATTTTTTGTACCTTTGATAATACTTATGCTAGTCCTTGGATACTAAACTCTTCAGCTTTTGTTCATATCATCGATAACTATTCCCTTCATACTTACTTTGATATCACGATGTCACTATTTTTGATGTTCTATAACTATTCCCTTCAAACTTACTTTGATATCACGATGTCACTATTTCTGATGTTCTAACACATTAGTTTGTGGCATCGGAATAGCCTCTCCCATACACACTTTACATTTGCCTTTTGTTTTGTTTGTCTCACATTGTTCCTTTAGGCTTATTTACGTTAATCAATAACTCGTTCCTTAAATTATGACTTCTCTTCGTCTTTTACTTGCATGTAGGATCTGAAGACTAAGAAGATGACTGGCATTGGTTATGAACAACAGGAGCTATGTTAATTATCTAGACATAACCTCCACCACATGCCTATAAGATTCTATTTTCACTCTCTTGCATTTTATTTGAAAAAGTCATCTTTTATATGTCTTTCACATGTACAGTGAAATTATGAAGATTGATTTGTCCTTTTGTTTTTCTATACCAAAAGAAAATCCTTTCTATAATTTAACTTGATTAATTTTTGGGACAATACTGACTTGATACAAGAGCTTAAAGTACGTAGAAGAAATAAAAAGGAAAATTTTGTCAACTATAAGCCTTAATTTGGTGGGATGAGAATTGGGAATTGATTTTTTGAGAAAGGGTTGGGAATTGAGTTGATAACAAAGATAAGGGCTAAAATCTAGAATATGTTAGGATTCCTTATTAGATAAGTAGTATTAGTGAGTTAAATATATTATTCTATTTTAGATATGTTACTCTAGTTGTTTAGGACTTAGATTTATAGAATTTTTATTAGAATAGGATGTAAATTCATCAAGAACTCTTTCCTACTAGAATAGAGGTTCTAATAACATACTTGGCCCTTCAAGAATAACAATCTGTAATTTTTCTACAAATTTGAATTTTCAACTAGAAAGTGTGATGCTTTCTCCTAAAAGTGATTCTTAGACCCTAGGAGTGATTCATAGTTTCCTACCCTCCATTGTTTGTGTTCCTTATAAATTCTAGCAGATCTAACCTAAATTTCAGACATATTAAACCCTCAAATTCTAAGCCTAAATTTCCAACAACAAAACCTTAAAAAAAATTAACTATACCAAAATTATGCTCTATATCCACTACAAGAGACTAGAAAGTAAAGCTCTAAGCTTATAAATAATTGTGCTGTGTGAACCTCAATGTAAAATTTATACGTAATAAGGGGAGTCTTTCTCTAATCCATTGAAATATCTCACATTAATAGGCAAAAATTTTATACCTTACTAACAGAAACATATCATCAAACTTCATGTGAATGATAAGTCAACTCAACATTAACATTTGTATTGAATATTAGGAGATATATCAAGCAAGCTCCTAGATGAGGCCTTCTGTATCGTAACCATAGACATCTTGATATAATGGGATAAGCAGATGCAGATTATGCTAGCTCACAAGTTAACAGACAATACAAAAGTTATTGCATATTTGTAAAGATAAATTTCGTAAGAAAAATGTAGTAGCTCGGTTAGTGCAAAAGTTATAGTACAAAGCTAAGTTTGGTGCCACATTAAGTTGCAAAAGTTAGGGAAGATAATTTCCAAATATTTAATAAAAAATTTACAATCTGAACAGATCAGTTAGCTAATCTCTTTATTAAATACTTATGTGGTTTGAATTTTTAATATCTTTGTACCCAGCCATTGACAGTATACATACCAACTTGAAGTGCAAGTATTAAGAATAAGGGTATTAGAGTCAATCTTATAATTATGTGATATTTATATATAATAATATACTAATGGTAAATTAGGGTAAACAACCCATTCACACTTTTTACAAGACTCGTAGGTATATCTAATAAAAATAATACTAACAGATCTTCAAGCCTAACAAGAAAATCTAAAAGTAGAATTATGCTTTGTAGAGAATAAACCAAGCAATAAGAATTTGTAAAAGGTAAAAGGTGATAATAACCACAAAACAAAACTCTCTAAAAACTTTGCAACTTACTTCTCCATTCACTCGAACAAGCACATCACCCGGCTCCAAGCATGTGTGAGCTGGGCCACCTGGCACCTGAAAAATTTCAGGGATGCATTCATAGCTTCCTTACAATTCATTGCACAAACAACTTAATGCTTAAGTAACCAATGTCCTTACCATAGAGTCTACAACAAGCATTCCAGTTTCACCTGGGGGAGATGCATGTCGTACTACCTATCAATTAATAATATAGTGAGCCATAAATGAAGTAGTACTTCCCAAAGCATACCCACCATAAATAGAGAACTGGTCACCTGCTCTGTTTCACTTTGAAGACCAAGTCGACGTGTCTCATCAAATCCTTTATGGAGAAATGTAACCTAATAATTAGAACCTCATGTTTAATTGTATGTATAACTTCTCAACCATCATGAACAAATCCTAGGCAGCTATGAATAACTTCTCAACCATCATGAAAAAATCCTAGGCAGCATTAGGTATAGAACCATCAATGGCCAATTAAGGATGTCCATATCAACCTTGACACAACAACTACACTAATGTGATATGGTCCCAAGTAACACCTATAAGTAATAAAACACAACTAGAAGTTTCAAAAGAACAAACCTGGAGCGTACCCCGTGGTACAGAAACTGCTGCCCATTTTTTTGAATATGAATCATTTCCCTTCTGGAGAAATCTTAGTGCCCTGATGACCTACAAAATAAATAAGACTTTGATTTTGAATCTGTTGTGCACAGCCTTTCAAGTGTAACAATAGATAAAGCCATCTACAGTGAAAAGTACCAGAAAGTTTCTACAATGAACCACAACACAAGAATTGACAATAGTTGTAGGACCAATGCTTGAACGCATCAATTTCTTCCTTCTTATTTTCTTTCTTTAACAAAAGAATTCTAGCAATTTTTCATTTTGTGCTAAATTGTTACCTACAATTAGTAAACTCTCAATTACTAAATACAAAGTGTATAAAGGATATTTATATTATCATGAAGACCTAGCTACTTTTCCTTAAACTAGCAATTTCTACATACTAGCCACAACAATTTTCACCCACCAAATATTGTAACTAATACACTAATTAAAGAACTAGCCACAAATTATTTTTCAGATCCATGGCAAAGATCATTCATCCTTGGATTAATACATCCAATTATAAAATTATTTAAAAAATCAACCACAATATGTCAGGAAAAAAAAATTGTTGCAATTTAACAAACAACTTGCGATAGAAACCATCTTTGCACTTTTAATTTGAAAAGAAAATTTTTGTGCACACTTTTTAACTTATTTTGGGCTCTTTTCTTACGCAAAATTAATGAACCCAAATTTTGGTTAGACAAGAATACCAAAAACTGAAACTCCAAGATACAAAAAAAAAAACTTATTAAAAAGTCAAATTAATAGGATAAGTTCAACATATAGAGTTCCTAGACTATAATAATCATTTAAAAAACAACTTATCGAATTAACTCACACTATCGTCCATGGGTTTATGAATTCATTGTGATTGGTTAAGAAAATGAGAATGCCACAATATTTTATTATGGACCTCAAAGAACACGTAGCCTACCATCCATTGATTTCACCTGAAAGTGAACATCTAAGCATTCTTTGGTCTCCTTTGTTTTGTTGAATACATATAATATGCACGAAATGCTTTTGTAATGATATCTTTACTCATCAACTTTAACCAACTAGAATGTGGTTAAAAAACATAAAAACACATATCTAATATGAAATCTAAGTAATACAATTTTTGTAAATATCCTTATCCACGAGTTATTACTTACTCTAAAGCAAGTTTAAAAAAAATAATGTTGAGATACTAAAAGTTGTAAATAGATTATACTTAGATATAGATAGGCTGTAAATAGATAAGATAAGATAAATTTGAAATCCCTTAAATTAAGAGATTACATTAGATAGCTTTAGATAACTTTCCAGATTTAAATTCCTACTTGTAATGTCCTATATATGGCTATATACTCCTATTCAACATATGAGAATATAGGAAAATTCTTTCCCACATGGTATCAGTAGAGCTTCTTTTTCTGGGATTTGTCCTTTGAGCAGCCTTCATTGCTGCACTACCGAAACCCCATTTTTTTATTCTTCTCTTGTGTGTTCCAGCCTTCATCATTGCATTCCTCCTTACCTCTCTTGTGTGATTCTCATTAGGGTAGCCTTGATTGCTGCAATATCTTCTTCTTCACTACAGTATCTTCTTTTTAATCATGTCAACCTCTCAAACCTCTGTCTCCACCAAATCTAACCCTCCAGGAGAATTCGGCACCATTCAGAAAATTGGAGATTTACAAAATATTTGAGCTTCCTATAGGCTTAATGGGAATAACTATCTCATATGGTCTCAATTTGTCCGTACATACCTCAAGGGCAAAAGGAGACTTAGTCATCTTCTAGGAATAGGACCGACTAAGGATAACCCAATGTTTGAAGCATGGGATGAGGAGGATTCCATGATAATGTCCTGGCTATGGGATTCTATGCATCCCATGATCAGTGGCACATGCATGTTTTTTGTCACTGCAAAGGAGATTTGGGACTACATTCGCCACACATACTCGAAGGCTCGTGATGCTGTTCAAGTGTATGAGATCAAGATCAAAACTGCAGCTGGTAAGAAAGGAGATAAATCTGTCACAAAATATGCAAACTTGTTGCAGAATCTGTGGCAAAAACTCGATCATTATCGAGTTTTTGAGATGAAACGCCATGAGGATGCTGTCATCTTGAAGAACTTCATTGAAAAAGACCGTGTGTATGACTTTTTGGCTGGGCTGAATGCTAAATTTGATCAAGTAAAGATTCAAATCCTTGGAAAAGAGGACACTCCATCTCTAGAAGAGACAATCTCATTGATTCGAGAAGAAGAAAGTCGAAGGAGTGTTATGCTTGAGCCACAAACCATGGACGGGTCAGCCTTATTAGCAAAAACTAATCATCATGACAAAAAGTGATCTATCTAACAATTGTGGTAGACAAAACCAGGGGAAGGAGAATAAGGACAACCTTTGGTGCACCCACTACAAGAAACCAAGGCACACAAAGAAGACATGTTGGAAAATACACAGTAAACCACCAAGTCGAGAATGGGGAAACTGTGGGGGACAGCAAAGGTCCCAAGCACATATGGTAGATCAGCCCAAGGTTGAGGAAAATTTAGGAACAATGGAATTAAACAGTAAAGAAATTGAGAAGCTAAGAAGCTTGTTGAGGACTATTGAAAAACCTTCTAAGACTTGTTCTTTGGCTCTTTCAAATAAACCTTTACTCCCTATTTGCATGAATGCCTCAGAAAATCTTCATACCAATTCTTGGATTGTGGGAAAATTAGTTCCTAACTTCTAGGGATTTGAATATGGGAAAATCAGATCCTAATCTCTAGGGATTTTATTCTGCTATTGTATAGGGATTTATTTTTGTATAGGATTTTATTTCCATCTGCATATACTAGGATCACCTTGTATAAATAGAGATGTAGTAGTCTTGCAAATTAATTCAATATACAACACATTATTGAGTTCACTTTTATCACATGGTATCAGAGCCTCCCTTAGCTCTAAACACTTCGT
>JANZLX010000002.1:28681412-28695408 GCA_025531955.1 Erythroxylum orinocense
GCTGTAAATAGATTATACTTAGATATAGATAGGCTGTAAATAGATAAGATAAGATAAGTTTGAAATCCCTTAAATTAAGGGATTACATTAAATAGTTTTAGATAACTTTCCAGATTTAAATTCCTACTTGATAACTTTCCAGATTTAAATTCCTACTTGTAATGTCCTATATATGGTTGTATACTCCTATTCAATATATGAGGATATAGGAAAATTCTTTCACAAAAATAATATAGGTTCAGATCCTAGGATTTAATACATACCTACATAACCTCTTATTTGTATCAACTAGTATTATTAATTCGTTTAGTTGAGAACCCAAGAAAAATTTGTAACTTATAAGGGTAATGTAGATAGGAAAAGAATAATCATGGGGAAAACAAACAATCATGCAAATATAGCATACTTACTCGTTCTAAGGGTAAGAAAAATGCTGAGGCACTTGAAGTCTTGCTCCCTGCATTCAAAGCCACGGCCCTACCTTGCCAATCAATTACTGGAGAACCACTTGACCCACCCTTAGTTCCAGATGCCGCCTAGGAGTGAATGAGACTAAGTCAAAAAACATGCTCTCCTCAACTTGATGAGTTCAACTTCAAGTTGCAAGTTGCAAGTGTCAAAGTAATATGCCATTATTGCATAAATAAAGTTAAAGAGTACACCTGAGAAAATGTTTAAAGAAATACAACACCATCTTGATGCATCATTTAACAACCTAAATTGATTATGGTATCTATAAATGCAAATGCATATGTGAAAACTCATTAGCTTCTAACTCTAGTAATATAGCATTTACATGAAAGGACGATAATTTGAGCCAATGACATGACTAGCTTCATTTTTCTAAAAGACACCTCTTTCAGTAGGGTTAAAGACTAGTTAGATATACATGGAGAGAGAGAGGGTGTGAGAGACAGAGAGAGAGAGAGAGGCATCACCATTGTTGTTTGGATCACAAACTGTGAGCATATCCTAGATTTAATCAAACAACACATGGCAAATAGTACTTTCCAAACACAAAAGGAAACAACTTATACAGGCACGTGTAACGTATTTGACAAGATATGGAACCTGTGGAAAAAGTGCAAGTCTAAAGATATCACTGAGTGTTAACATCTAGGATCAATAAAACTCTTCCATATATTATAGGTTAAAATGCGTATTAAACCATTCCAAGATCCATATATCGTAAATGAAGAAACCCATAACTTTCTCATTGGCATAACATGAATCTCATATCAGTTTCACATTGCAAATCTACACCCATAATTTCTACTACCTATTATTATATTTATAACGTTCTAACTTTGATTTTGTAATCTAGTTCTTGAGACCACATTTTCCTCGTGGCAGGTTTAGCTAATTCTCATCTAACCAAACAACACCTTTTCCTACGTATGTTTGCACCACCATAATTGCAAAATCACATCATAGTTAAAAGAAGGGTGCAAGAACCTAAGTACAACTGACAACAACTTAATCCAAACAAGTGATTATCAGGTCATTGTTAACAAAGGCTTTTGAGAGATAATTTTATTGCAGATTCTAGAAAGAAAAATAACACAATAAAATTGTTGCACATCCTAAGATAAACAACTTACTTGCATGTAGAATGTATTGAAATCATTATAACCATCCCTGCACCAAATACAATTAAATGGTAGATAAATGTTCTAGCAAGGATCAAGAATAAAAAATGATAAAGTAGATATGATCATTTCATATGGGCAACAACTTTGATAAGTGTATAACATAAAAATGAAAAATCTTAACAACATTATTTGATAGTTAAACCCAATTGCAATACATTCAATAGAGAACCAAGAACTGTAAGTAGAGAACCAAGAACTGTAAGTCATACTTTTTGTAATGAGGTGCGTCTCTATCTAAACGAGCAAGAGTACCAGCTAGAATTGAAACCTGCAAATAGCATTCAAACCCACAAAAGTTGAACCAAGACAAAGACAAAAAGCAAGGAATCAGACACAAAGGAGCATGATTGACATAAGGCAAGGATTAAGTGCTATAGTAATGTAACTTGAAAAAGCCAAGTATGAATAAGCCACAACAACAAAGGTCCATATAAATCACCTAAGATATAATGGCGTTATAGATCAATAAAAGAAGGAATCCACTTACATAGCATGCTTGTCTTAACACCTATTAATTAATCTCAATCATGAATGTGCACCACTAGTCATAACATAGGCATTTTCCTACTAAGGATGGACCACTAAGTCTCTAAGTACATCTTTGTTCTCAACAACTCTTGACTGGTTTAGCAACAATTGGAAAAGATAACAAGAATTACAACCCAACCTCCAAAAAGGGTATATGATAAATGAATGTTTAATCAATTATCAGTATCCCCATAATATTTTAGTGTGAGCAAACAAAATAAACTCCATTGAAGATTAATCAATTCAAAGTTTGAGCGTGGATAAAAATGGACCCAAAAAATACTTAGATACCATACTTAACCTCCAAGTTAATCATGAAGCCTAAGAAATTAAAAACATAGATAAATATATGACCAGACATTAAAATTGTAACAATGTAAAATGAAAGAGAAAGTTGTCATCATTATAAATACTTCTACACCACTATCAAAACCCTAATTTGAAGCCCAATGCAAGCAACCCAAAGATAGAGAATAAGAAATTCAAAGCATAAATAAATATACGACCTGACATTAGAATGTAACACAGTATTATAAGAAAGAGAACCTTGTACTACTGATACTCACCTTTTCACCACTATCATTTCCCACAACCCTAATTTCAAGCCCAACGCAAGCAATCTCAGGAGCAAGTGGAATTTCCTCATAGTTCAAAAACTGAATTGCACCAGGATCGTAATGAAAGAAGCCAAAATCATGAACCTAAGGAAAAAAGTTATGAAAAATGCTTAGTATGTATAACTAACTAATGCTAATGGTAAGAATCCATTGACAATGACTATCCGTATAATGTAGTATGGATAAGAGAAGAGAAAGGAATGTACACTGATGTCAGTTACAACCTAAACACAATGTCATCAAGTCCTAATTTAAATCAAATAAAAATGTTCCTAAGGAAATCTAACAATATTTCAATTTTTTAAATGCATATAAGAGTTGAACTAATATTTATTCAATAGTATCACAATAAGTATATGAAGAAAAGCTCAATGGTTTTAATATTATACGGTTACAATGTATAGCACCTACAACACAAGTAAACACAAATCAAAAATACAAATGGGAAAGGGGACAAATATTTCACAAGGAAGTAATAAACTTGTACAAAAACAATCAAGTCAAGTAAACGACATTACCCTAGGTGTCAACTTATTAACTTACATTAGCAAGGCAATACAAATTACTAAAAATTAACAATATAGACCATATATTCTTATCAAAGGCAAGACATAACAATACTAACTACCATAAAAAGACAACAATAAGCGACTTCTACTTCCATAAGATTTGATTAAGTGATTTCATGCAATAAATTTCTTTTATTCCCACGAACTATTTACACAAAGGGATTGAACATGGAAGGCTCAAAAAGAAAATAGCATGCGAAGTTCTCTTCCTTGATACCTTTCCGTAAATAAAAGAAGGTAGCATGTCTTATCTACACACTCCGTTTTATCTTTTCATGCTATTTCTTTGGCTCATCATTATGCTCTAAAAGATTGCATCATTTAGCCCAAATAGTCGTTTACCTTCCTCTGTTTCTAATTAACTATGACCTCTTTTGATAACAATATGGAAGATTGTCCTGACTTGTTATAAAAAAATTCAGAGATGCATTTCCTTTATTCCAATTATGAACTATGGAATTAATTATTTGAATTCCTAACAAGTCACAGTAACTTCATGCATTCTTGAATTTAAGATCAGGGAAGTGTGGTGCTTGAGCATGATGAGTTCCAATTGTCTTAGCACATACATTATATTGGAAGAGAACTGTACTTCAAACCTTTTTAGCAAAATTAGCACTTGGAATAATAAACACTCTGTAGAGAAATCCAAAAGAAAATCTCGTTGCTTAAAAAAAAAAGGATACTGAGACTCTTAGGGGTCCATGAGTTTCATTCAAGGTCCCAGATGTCTCACAAATCTGTGAACAGCAGAGTTAAACAATATTGATAAGCGATATTGATAAGAGAGAAAGAAGATTTCACTTACAGGATCTCTATAGATGGGATGCACAGGAATTTCTTCTCGATTGAGAAACATGGCCTCTGCAACTACAGGACCTGTAATGTGTGAAGAGTCCATCAAACACACGTTAAAACAACCAAAAACTGAATCTTTATTTTTTAAAGATTGAAAACGAAAAAAGAAAAGGGGGGAATGGGTGGTACCGGGTTTGACAACATGACGATTGGTAAGAATGATTCCGCGGCGCTTGTCGACAACAAACCCAGTGGCATGGCTAGCGCCAGCGGGCTCAGTGTCAAAGGCCCGGCAAGCGGTGGTGCGAAGGACGACGACAGCAGGGACAACCTTATTGAGAGCTTTACGCCAGTCCTCGGCGGTGGCCACGTTCTCTTGAAAAGAGGGGTTCACCTCCATCGGAAGCTCCGATCCCAATCTCTCCTCCTCCACAGGCTCTCCCATTTTCGATTCTTTCTGCTATCTAAAAAAGAACCACAGAGAGTGAATGCGTGAGCGTGGGAGAGGAAAGCGAAGATTTAATTGAATGTTGCCAACTCCACAGCCACACACACCCTGAGAGCAAGAGGGGTTTGCCAGGAGTGCTAAGTAAAGCCAAGGTTTGCTTGAATGCTGCTGAAAGACTTTTCCAAGTAAACGCTGTTTCCTCCACAGATAACCAATAGTCAATAAGCATTTTCTAAAATAAAAGCAAAATCATTTTCTATCGTTAGACCTGAATTGCAAGGAACTAATTGGTATAACGATTTAACCACGCGAGTTACTTGTCAAATTCACTTAATCCTCTGAAAGCCCCGCATGATGGTTTCAATCAAAACGTGGGCAGTTACTACGAAAATGATTCTTGATGCAATTATGGAATTCTTTAGAACCTGAAAATTGTTTAGTGAAATCTTTATCACTTTGATATTTAAAGAAGGTGAGCATAAACATTTCAGTGACTTTCGTCCTACTGCATGTTAGCAGAAACATTTTAGTGACTATTGCATGTTATAATTCTTTTGCCCTGTTGCATGTTCTAATCCGAGATCTTAGAAAAAGAATGAAGAAAGTTCTGCACAATCACATTGGTCATGACCACGGGCTTATATTCCTAGTAGGGCAATATGGAATAATAACTTTTTGTTACAGTAATTACTAAAGAATTACTTAAGTAGGAGAAAAGTGAGACAAGATCTTCTATCCAATTTTATGGTGTCTTATTTATTTATTTATACTTTGAATTTATTAATCTAGGATCACATATGGTGATTTCACCTACCTTAGAATCAACATTTCTTAATCTAGGATTACATATGGTGATTTCAAACCTTTAATTGAGAAGATTCAAGATAGAATTACAAGAT
The DNA here is from genome assembly GCA_025531955.1 of Erythroxylum orinocense. Classification (NCBI taxonomy): domain Eukaryota; kingdom Viridiplantae; phylum Streptophyta; class Magnoliopsida; order Malpighiales; family Erythroxylaceae; genus Erythroxylum; species Erythroxylum orinocense. The sequence goes on from JANZLX010000002.1 coordinate 28,686,924, forward strand.
GGAATTTAAAAGCTATATTAGTGGCTGGGAGAGCTCAATTGATTTCAAGAGTTCCTAACTCCATTAATGTGCAATGAGCATCCCTTATGGTTTTTCCTAAGCTCTCATTAAATCCATTGATAAATTACTCAAGAAGTTTCTTCGGCAACAATGCAAAAGGATATAAGGCTACCATTAGTTGGGCCAAGATGGGGCTTACCTTGATTCCTTTAAAAACTCACAATTTGGTCATGCTCACCGAGAGGCTTTGGAGATTCATGTATGATAAGGAGTACTTAAGGACTAAATGGGTGTATGAATATTATATTAAAAGCCAAAATATATGCAGTTACAAGCAGACAAACTTAGCCTATACCTTTATGAACCATATTGTCAAAACTAGACACAAAGAGATTAAAAGTCTCGAAACAACTTGAGGATGGCAATAACACCTACTTCTAGGCTGATAACTAGAGTTTAATGGGACCTTTAGAGCATATTATGAAGCTTGAACCATTTAGAAATTTCATTCAAGGTAGTTGTACTATTCTTATGGCTTTTGAGCATAACCATGACATTCTTCATATGCTCACAAATCCTCTTATGTATAATGAGATCAACAACATCAATTTGGTAGTGATAAAGAGGACATGATTATTTGGAAATCATCCACCAGCGGCAAGTTTTATAACATGTCATGAAGAATTTCTATCAAGTGTTTGCACTATGGTGTCTTTCTAACATCCCGTTACCCATATTAAGGCTAAAATAGTAAATATGAGAGATTACTGAGATATTAGAAAACACAGTTTATGCTCATGTATTACATGATATGCACATACACGTGAATATTGAATTTTCTGCACATGAAAATAATTGTAAATGCATTCATGGATAATTTCAGTTATAATTGTTTATAAATGTGAGTATATTGAGAATTTTGGTTTATGTATGTTGAAAATTAATTTGGAGAGTGTATATTTCGATTTAGAATTTTTGGTGAATTTTAGGAAAATTCCTGAATCTTTTAATTAGGAAAAATGCCAAGTGGCAAAATAATTGATAAATGACAGTAGAAATTACTGTCCAATGGCAATGAAAATTTTGATTAATGACATTAGGATTTATTGACAAGTGAAAATTGGAAAATAATTGGAGTAGAAATTGAAATTGATAAAAGAACCTAGTCTAATGCTTTAGAAATGGGACACTTGTCACTTGCCCAACTATTTCTTAAATTATTATTATTTTAATTGAAAGACCCCCTTTTTTGTTGGCTTTCACGATACTTCTCGCTAAAAAGGGGTATTGGTGTTTTGCTTTGGTTCTTCCCTTTATTTTCGTAGCTTCTCTTCTCTTCTTCATGAGTTTTAATTCTTCAAATCTTCATTCACTTTGAACCTAACCCTCTCATCTTTCATGCTACTATTTCACCTTGCTTTCTCTTTCATTCTCACTAAAAACCCAAACGTTCCAACCTCAAGATGATGATGAACGTAGGTTGTTGGTAAAGTTAGGGATTTTTTTTTATTTTCTTGAATAATTTGAAGATTTGGTAGCTAAATCAAGTAAGTCATATTTTAATCATTATGGGTTTTGTTAAATGAAGCATTTATGATGATAGTTAGATGTTAATGACATGAAATGGTGTTTTATGTATATGTGTGTGTCGTGAATGATGAAGAGTATGCAAAATTCTTGCATTTATTGATGAGTAATGAGTTATAGAGATGTTTTAGGGGTTGAATGATCATGACAAGGAGTTTTGTGGGTGATTGATGTTGTATATGATGAGTAAAAAACTATGAGTTATACTACATATGTTTTAAGATGGATTGGTTGTGAAAAAGATGTTTTAACGAGAATTGGAAGTTGATGAGTATAGAAATGTGTTTATAACCTGTTTATGTTAATGGATGAGTGTAGAAATGAGTTGAAATGGAGTAGAGAATGAGGAGTAGAGGGAGTAGAAAATGTGATCTTTGCATGAGTTGTGTTAGGGTAAAATTTGGAAACAAAATTAGCAGTTGATCTGAAAAATGTAGCAATAATATGATCTTTAAATATGCTTCTGTGTTTTAGTCATAACTTTTTCCCTAGTTATCCAAATGAGATGATTCTTAGTTTGGATTAAACTAGAGACATATGACTACATTTCTTATGAAGACATAAAATTTAAATTATGTCTTTAAAAGTCTCAAAATTTGTCATGGAATTGAGAATTAGGTGTAGTACGTTGGTGGATGAATGTATATGTTGTGTTCTGTTTTGAGTGTATGAGAATGTGATATATTTTGAGTGTTTATGATCAAGTAGGGAATAAGAAATGTGTATGGATGATGTTGAGCTAAAGTTAGGTATATTTGAAGAAGTTATCTATTTGAGATGATGAATCAAATGAGTTAAGAGTTAAGAGTTAAGATTTGAGAGTTAATGAAATCTATTTGGTGTTTGAATTGTTATGAAGTGATATTGCATTAGAATAGATGAATTTGGGAAGATTATGAGTGAAAGGGAAATTAGAATGAATTTAGGATCCATTAGAGGGGTCTTGGAGAGTGAAAATTTTCGTCAAACTCGAAGGTTGCACGGTTAAGCTGTGTATTCCTGATGCAGAAAAATTGTCAAACCCGTGGGTTACACGATCTACCCGTGTAGTTTCACACGACCCGTATTTTGACCATAAATGACAAAATCTTGCTTCTTAATCTTCACGAAGGTTGCAGATCTAGAAGTTCTCTCCAAAACAATATAAATACTACCTTAATCTGATATCCCTAGTGAAAGTTATGGCAATTGTCCCAAGATATGTACAACATGATTGAGGATATGAGCATGTTTGATTCTTTTGGCCATAACTTCATAGTCTGACCTCCGAGTGAAGTGATTCTTGAAGCAATAAATTCCTAACACATTTTTATATCTCTCTATAAAACTTGGTAGCATTATGAGTGGATTTGAAAAAAGGTTTGATTGAATGAAAGTGAGGGAATCTGTTGGAATAACATAAACTGGTATGATTTCACTGAAAATGCTTGGGTGTTTTGGATATATCTTGATCTTTAGTAATTCAAATGAGATGACTTTTAATTTTAGTAAACTAGAGAAATAGGTCTATAAATTACATGAAGAAGTCGACTTTTTATACAGTCACTAAGACTTTCAATTTCTGGATAGAAGTTGAGTATAGTGTACTGTTTCAGTATAAGAACAGTTCGAAAATGTTTGAGGATAACTTTCGGATTTTTGAACCAAATTGAATGATTTTGGTGTCATAGGAAACTTGAGACAATGGGGAACATTTTTATAGAAGAAAGTGTTGCCAAATTACTTTGGTTGCATTGTCTAATTGATCATGGAAAATAGACTCAAAGGTCCAGAAATTTGGAGAAAATTTATAAGAAGAAAGGAGAGTTTGGATGATGTGTAACCTTGTACTGTTGGAATAACATTAGTGAATGTGGTGTTGTTATCAAAGTACCAAAGGTATGAGTTTGTTTAGGAATAAAGATATTCACATGATTGAGCTTGTGATTCAAAGAAGAGGAGTAAAGTGTATCAAATTATAGCGAATGAGAAATTGATAATAAGAGCAAAGAATGCTAACAATGAAATGACAAGTAAGTGAGTTATAAAATGAGAATTGGGATAAGATGTGAAATTTGATAATATACCCGGGATTGTCATAAACACGCACTGTACCTATTTCATTGCATACATGTTCACTATTAAACTCTTATACTTGTACAAATTATGATATGTGTATATTGCTTGTTATAGAGGAGCAACTGGAACGTCAACCTCTGGACGTTGTCGGAACTTCCAGGCGTTAGCTTTGGGAGCCACTTGTGAGTAACCTAGACAGTTTCTCTCAATTAATTGTTTGCTTTAAAATATGTTTTGAATGATGATGTGAATGTGAATTGATTGTGTTGACGCCGAACAATGAAGGTCCGAGATTTGATGCATGTATATGATACTGAAGTACTACTTATATGTGAATTTGATGAAATACGTGAGATATGATATGATTGTTAAATGCCGGACCTAGTTTCGGAAGAAAATTGTGAACATGCATATGACTGCAACAGTGATACTCGACATTATGTTGAATGCCGGACCACGATCCGAAGAGTAATGTGAAATAGAATGTTAATCCGAAAGCATGTGATAGACTAAAATTACGTGAATGTGATGCATTCCATTATATGAAGGCATGAAACATAAAGGTAGTTGTAACCGGAGTCGCCACCAAAAAAGAGCTTAAAGCTCAGAATGTGAAAAAGACCCTAGAGCTCAGAAAGTGTATAAGAGCCAAAGGCTCACTATGTAAAATGAGCCTTGTATCCCTAATGGACAAGGGACAATTATAAATGAGCCCGGTATCTACAATAAATACGGGACAATTTAGGCACTCGGTCACAACAATATAATAAATGAGAAAAGAGTCACATGAGCATTTCATATACATTTTAATAAGTATGTTTGATTGTTTGAAATAAAAAAATTGCCTTACTTGTAAGTGAGAACGTGACATGTGATTAATTATGCTAAATACAAAGATGTGAATTACATGTTACGTGTATTGATGTGTTGCATGAATTGAGTGAACCGTCGATGATAGTTACCTCATTAAGTTTGCAAAACTCATCCAAAATTTGCAAATATTTTTCAGGCTCAGAAGAGTACCCGTTAGGCAAATAGGAGTATACCTACTGCATGTAAGTCAGAGATAGAGGTCAAGATCAAATTACGTCTGCATTTGTATTTTCTTATTTTTGTGTAAATTTATATATTCCGCGAATTCTGTACAATGTACATTCAATTAGTTCTATGTGTAATAATTGGTGAAAATTGGAAATGCTTTGTAAAAGAGATTGATCAGAGTGTAATGACAATTGTGATTTCCATTTTTATAAAATAAAAATATGAGTTCAATTTGATTACTGATTTCCGAATATGTGTATGATAAATGAATTTTTTTACTAAGTTCAATTAATTTTGACTGTTCTAGCATGTCACCCTTGCGAGGTACGTACTCGGATATCACTCAGAATATCGAGTACGTATTTTACGAGAGTGGGGTGCTACAATTTGGTATCAGAGCCTAGAATTAGTATCTTACATGGGCTTTTTTTTAATATATGTCAAGTTACATGTATTTTAGTCATGTCGTAGCAAACAGCGGCAACTAATCCCCAGTCTGAGTCGCATTTATATGAGTCACATGCATGAACATTCCTTAAGAGTTTGAGCTGTTAGATGTACTGAGAAGAATGATGATCTGTCAGAATGTGAGAAAATGAAAGTTTGTGGATATATAGAATTGAGAAACCATGTATGGTTAGATATGATAGATAAAGGTTCAACACACTTGTATTGGTGAATGTATTATGAATATGCTATCAATATTGTACTGTGACGATATATCCTCAAATGTGAACTAAATGTGAATGCATTGTTATGGATTGTTTGAGAAAAATAAGAATATAAGTAGAAATGATGAGATTAAAATGTACAAGCCGAATTGAAAGAAAATTATTTTTTTTAAGACCTTGAAAGGTTGAACTTGGACATGGAATGGTTATGTGATTATCATGATAAGAGTTTATAATTCAGTATAAGAATATGTCTGTGGAATTGAGACTAGATTTTCATAATGATTATGCCTCTATAAATTCTGAAGTGAGTGAGGATATACATACGAAAGATAAAATGAGTGATGATAGGAAGACGATATAGAAATGAGGAAAAAATAAAAAAGGAATGAAATAGACATAATTGACTTTACAAGAGATGAATGACGTGTAGTAAGGAGAAAAAAATGAAGAATTAAATATGAAGAGCTAAGGCACTCAATATGGTAGTTGAATCATCATGACATGATGTAGTATTAAAAGAGGTGAATTCTAGAAAATTGGAATATATTTTATATTAGTGTGTGTGTTAACACGAGGAAGAAAGTGCAAGGCATCATAGTGTCCTAACAAAAATAGATTTTTGTCATGATCACAGTAGGGATACCCTGATTGTGGGCAAGGATAAAGAGAGAAATATGGTTTAGGATCAATTGAGATCAAAGTATTACAATTGTAAGATATAAATTGGTGATTTGTCGTAAATAAATCTCTAGATAGATCGGGATGACTTGAGGATACATACCTAGGAATTTGTGACAATAATCATATCTACTACCCCATTGAGTTTTGGTAAATAGAATATTGTAAGAAATGATAAAAAAGATGATCTGCTTGAGATACCTAGAATGTTTGATAAGTAATGATAGAAACAGTTAATGGATCAAGGTTACATGAACAGTATAGGTGATAGTAGCAAGAAATCTTCTTTCAAAGAAGAATTTCACTGAATTGGATTAAGTTGACCAGATAGCTTATCCTTAAAAAAAAGATCAATGAAGGAATAAATCAGGAATGATATTGTAGTCTTAATCCTAATGGAGACTCAAGCATAAGATGTAGAATATGTTACTGAGAGGGTATGCATTTTGCTGATGTAAAGTATCCAACTAAGTGATTAGATTCTTAAATTTGAGGTGACATTAAGTATAAGAGATACAAATCAGATTTGATGAATGTGATACCAACATAGGAAATTAAGATTTCCAATAAATCAAAATGTGTGGACAAACTAATATGAATGAATAGACAATAGAATACGTTAATGTGAAATAAGAGGAAATCGAACGAATGGAGAAAATTATTTGAGAAAATAAGTCCATAGGGAGATTGAGAATAACAGGAGATAATATTACCTCATTGAGGAATTAGTTACTTAAGGAATTACGAGAACTAATCATGGGCATATAAAGTTTTGGTTATGTCTGTTGGAGTAACAATGCCCCTGACGGTATTATGGTATTGAAGATTAAAGTGATCCAAGCAAAATTGTATCAATTAACGACTAAGATCATAGACGATATTTTGAGTGTATTCAAAAAGTAAAGAGAACGTTTTGAATACTTGAGAAAAAACGTGTAAATCGTATGAGTGATGAATGTAAAAAGAATTTTGAGGAATTATAACCTTAATGTTAATTATGCCATTTGGATTTGGCGATTATGCAGTATATAATGAAGTTTCACATTGGAGATTAAGATAGAATCTGTTTCAACATTATAAAGTGATTATGTGTACATAGGGACAATTAAAGCCTCATGAGCTGAATTTTGATATATGATTTGGAACTTGCTGCAATAGTGATTGTTTTAAAAGTTTGAAGATATTATATGTATAGAAACATTTTGGATATATATAAATATTCAAGTCATTAAAGTCTGAGGTAATTATGGAGTTTAAAAAGAATTGAATTTAAGGCTGAGACAATGAATAAAGTTATTTGAAGATTTTGATTGTGCAAATGAGTATATCCTAGTAAAGCCAATGTTGTAATCGAATGCATGGAACATGAAATCCAATAGCAGTGTATTACAATGAAGATAGTGAGGTTGCCAAACCTAGTGCAATAAAGGGCATAGTGTAACACCCCACTCTCGCGTGCCCTGAACCTGACATCAATGATGATATCCGAGTCCGTGCCCTGCGAGGGTAGCGTGCTACATCACTTAGACGAAACTTAGTATAATTTTTTTTAAAGACATTCATACGCGCGAAAAACAATAGACAATTTGAGCCCACGTTAATTTGTAAACATTTTCAGTCATTACAAACATTCAATAATAATTTAACGTAGCCATTTAATGTACACAAATCCACAACCAAATTGGGCCCACTGTAAATACAAAGCATTATTTTACAGAGATTGCGGAATACAATTTTGTGAGACATTAATGCAAACGCGAACTGATCCCGACCCCTATCTTTCCCTTGCATGCAGTAGGCATACTCCCGTGTCTAACGGAGTACTCTTCAAGGCTTGAAAAATAATTGCAAATTTTGGGTGAGTTTGCGAACTCAGTGAGGAACCATCATCGATGGTTCGCCCAACTCATGCAGCACACAAGCAAATCACAGAGTATATTCACAGATTATATTCACAATAACACATTCAGAAGTGTCACATGATTGTAAACAAGCAAATCACGAATGTACAAGGCGTTCTTGCCTTTTTTCCATTTCAAATAGTCAATCAAATATGTATGCAATGCATATGTGACACTTTCTCATTTTGATTATAGTGTTGTGACCGAGTGCCTGAATTAGCCCATAGAAACAGTAGACTCGTCATAGGAGTAGGAGAGCCCTCTAGGTATGCACTATCTACCTTCAAGCTCAAGGCTCTTTTTCAGTATCGGTGGCTACTCCGGTCACAATTGTTATTAACAGTTCATGCATTTGTGTACGAAATGCATATGCCCAATTTAGCAGTCAGTACATCACAGTCTTTGTCAAATCAGAGGCACAATAATTGATCATATTACTAGCAAACAATTGACCACAGTACTAGCAAGAAATTTCACAATTATCACATCAAGAACACTTCTATGTCAGATCTCCCAATTCATCGGACCATCTGTCCGGAATCCAGT
>JANZLX010000002.1:28700865-28713413 GCA_025531955.1 Erythroxylum orinocense
CAATCATTGTATAACAATGCTTTGTATTTAGACTAAGCCCATTATGGTGTTATTGTTTTTACACATTGACAATGATATTATTGTTGACTGTCTGTAATAACTGAAAATAGTTTATAGTGAACATGGGCTTAAGTTACTTACTGTTTTTACCGTTGTTTTTATCGGGCCAATGTACGTTATACAAAAATATATGTGTATACTGAGTTTTACCGACTGATGTAGTACGCCACCCTCGAGGAGCACGGACTCGGATATCACCAATGATATCGGGTTCAGGTCACTCGGGAGTGGGGTGTTACAGAAAGTCCAAGATTTGATGCATGTATGTGATACTGAAGTGCTACTTGTGTGTGAATTTGATAAAATATGTGAGACATGATATGATTGTTAAATGTCGGACCTAGTTTCGGAAGAAAAATGTGAACATGCATATGACTGCAAAAGTGATGCTCAACATTATGTTGAATGCCGAACCACGGTTCGAAGAGGAATGTGAAATAGAATGTGAATCTGAAAGCATGTGATAGACTAAAATTACGTGAATGTGATGCATTCCATTACATGAAGGCATGAAACATAAAGGCAGTTGTGACCAGAGTTGCCACCGAAAAAGAACTTAAAGCTCAAAATGTGAAAAAGAGTCTAGAGCTCATAAAGTGTATAAGAGCCAAAGGCTCACTATGTAAAATAAGCCCTGTATCTCTAACGGACAAGAGACAATTATAAATGAGCCCGGTATCTACAATAGATAAGAGACAATTTATGCACTCGGTCACAACAAATTAATAAATGGAAAAAGAGTCACATAAGCATTTCATATACATTTTAATAAGTATGTTTGATTGTTTGAAATGAAAAAAATGCCTTACTTGTAAGTGAGAATGTGAAATGTGATGAATTATGATAAATGCAAAGATGTGAATTACGTGTTATGTGTATTGATGTGTTGTATAAATTGAGTGAACCTTAGATGATGGTTACTTCATTGAGTTCGCAAAACTCATCCAAAATTTGCAAATATTTTTTAGGCTCAGAATAGTACCCGTTAGGCAAATGGGAGTACACCTACTGCATGCAATTGAGAAATAAAGGTCGGGATCAGATTGCGTTTGCATTTGTATTTTCTTATTTTTATGTAAATTTGTATATTTCGTGATTTCTGTACAATGTGTATTCAATTAGTTCTGTGTGTAATAACTGGTGAAAATTGAAAATACTTTGTAAACGAGATTGATCAGAGTGTAATGACAATTGTGATTTCAACTTTTATAAAATAAAAGTATGAGTTCGATTTGATTACTGATTTCCGCATATGCTTATGATTAATGAAAAAAATTATACTAAGTTTCAATTAATTTTGACTGTTCTAACATGACATCCTTGCGGGGTACGTACTTGGATATCACTCAGAATGTCGGGTATGTGTCTTGTGAGAGTTGGGTGCTATAGCCTTGGCATAAAATGGTGTGGTATATATGTTACCCTGTGCTTCTATTACAATATAAAGAACCATTAAAGAGAGAAACTCCCCACCATTAATGGAATCAACAAATTCTTAATTATTCCTAATTATTGTGCTCTTGGTAAGGATGCCTTAGTAAGTGTTCTACACTTATTTTTCAAATGCCAATTCACTAATGTTCCTTAAAAATTGATATTTTCTAATGATTGGCATCAAATTGTTCTATTGAGTTCGAACATGGTGAGCAAAAATGATTCAAGAACAAGTGAATCTTCTACAACACAATTCAAAATAAAAATAGTTTTTATAAGGAGATGCTGTATAGAATTAGATTTCATATCAGTCTCTTTAGAAGCAAAATTTAAGTGACAACTTAAAGGCAATTTGTAGAATATCTAGTTACAGATTAGATAGTCCAATTTATAGTCCAAACAATTTTTAGGAACATATTACCTTTAATGATTGGTTTTGTTTCTTATCCAAACCTTGATGGCCTTTGTACCCCTTTATTTCAATGTTGTTGACAACTTGTAAGGCTGAATTCAATTTTTATATTCTTCAAAAACATATAGTGGGGAGAAACTCAGATACTTTTGTCTTAATGTTCAAGTGGTATTGGTTTAGTGGGAAGTAATTTTGGCATCTTGTTAAGTGTTAATAACAACTTACTTGATAGATGCATAATTGACCATATTTATATCTCATATTTGATGTATTTTTTGCTTAGTATGTTATTCTTTTATTGTATATTTAGTACTTAATTTGCTCTAAGTGCATCTATAGTTATAATTGCCTTCATAGACCAAAAGAAGATGAATTCGGGTGAAATCATGGCATAAAACAAAAATTTGAAGTAATTAAGAGATACCGGATCATATATGTGGCTATGTAAGTCTATCAAAATGCGTAATGTCACAATTTTTAGTATTTTTGGAATACACGATTTGATACACGGTTGTGTATTAGACCATGTATGTCCCATAAACCTAGAATTTGCTATAAAAAGATATGATCGGAGGCAAAACAGGAGGGCAAACTTTCGGAGACAATTCCAGATGTGGAGATTGTTCAGAAGGGGTGATTTTGATTTAGAGAAGTGGAAAACACAAAGATATCATCGAAAGATCCATCAGAATATAAGATCAAACCTCAACTTTGCAATAACATTCGATAGGAGATAAATGAGTATTTATGATTATGAACTTTTTTGTCTTCTATTCGTTTTTCTTTCTATTAATGTCTAATTTCATTTTCTATCACGTGTAACTAAACATCTTTAGTGTCTAGGTAAGATGAACACTATTTTGTGCTATAACATGGTATGATTCTCTTATTTAATGCAATTGTTTTGATTAATATATTGTGATTTAATTATGTGTTTAATATATGTTCAAATAAATTCAAAATATTAGTACATAATTTGATTTCTTAATCTCTAATATAGAGATTAAGAAATCCTGTGTATGAATAGATATACCATAACTGAAAAGAGTTGATTGTAAACCTAGAGATAGGTTGATATAAATTCTTTAGATTAGGGTCAAACCTAATAGCAGAATTCACAAATCGGTAAAGCAATCTTGATACATTTAACTTAAATAATATCAGTTGATAATTCTAAGATTAGTTGTTAGTAGTCTCAAGTGAGTTATTAGCATACGATAGGAATTTCCATAGTATAATAGTTAATAAAACAATTAAATACTAAAAGGTAAATTATTTAAGGGTTTTAGGGGGATTTATAACTTAGACACTAATTCTTGATATTAATTGTTTTTAAAGCGACTTCTTTCATCTGTGTGTTTAATATTCCTGCCTACTTTATTTTAATTGTTTAATTTTCTTTATTAAAATTTAAAATCAATCCTTAGGCTAGATAATAGGAAAATGGTAATTACTAATAATCAATATCTTCATGGGATCGACCCATACTTACTGGTGAAGTGTTGGTAGTGACATTAAGTATGAAGGGTTCCCGCTTCCTTGAAGACAAACTGTTTAAGTCAACTAACGATTCATGGAGTTTTGTTATTCCCCTTTTTATTAACATTTTTCATTAAAAAGGGCATTAATTCATGTGATTGGATTTGTTAATTTTATAAATTATTTCTTTATTATTATCTTGCAACAGGTGACTTACTTACAAGCTACAAGACCCTTATGTGGAGAAACGAGTGGAAGCAAGTCACTGATCATAGACCTAGGATGAGGGTAAAAGTCCATGATACATCAAGCTAACGTGTTAAACAAGCACTAAATGGGATGCAACCTATGAATTATGATATGTTTTATTTTAAATTTTATGTTATTTTTATTTTTCGTATTTATTTAATTATTTATTTTTGTTATTTTTATTTTCCTTTATCTTTTTATCCCCTTTTTTCTCAATATGTTGCAAGGATGTTAGAATATCATATTGGATGGATCATAATTAGAAAATCTTCTGACTTAGGAAAGTACCACTTAACCTTCTTAATTATTCTATACGCTTATACCGTGTACTTTGAGGACAATGTACAACTTTAAGTATGGGGAAGGAGTTACTGATTTTAATGATTTTCTTAAGCTTATTATAATCTTGGTTATTAAATTTCATGAACTAATATCTTAACTTAATTAAAATATATCCATCAATGCTTTACTTCATTGTTGAATATTGATTTGAATTAATATGCAAAATGACGATATCTATAATAAAATTGCTTTTCTAAGTCATAATTTTTAGTAGTCATTCAAATAATTAAATTGAATGAAAATTGCATATTATTTATACACATAAATCCATCTTTTTCGTGAGCTTTAGAGCCCAAGAGCAAAAATTTCAAAAATTTTCTCTTTTTATTCATTCGTGTGTGTTATCATGTATAATAGAATGATTTTAAAACTTGCTTTTGTTATACGTATTATGATCATATTTGCTAAATTAGAAGCAATGAAATGAGAAAAGCACTTAGATCTAATGACTTGTTTAAGTATATTTCTTTGATAGTTACCATACCCATAATTTTATCGTTTAGGAATAACCAAGTTAAATCTTAGCCTTTATCATTGATTATAACCTACATATTAACCTTTATCCTAATTTCTTTGAAACCTTTTTATTGTTTTAAACCTTGAAGGTTATTTACATTATTTACTTGTTTAAGACTTGAAATTCTTGAAAGGTCCATTATTTCTTTAATTATGATACTGAACGCTAGAAAAATTGTTTTGAGTTGATTCAAAAATAAGCATGGAAAAAGAAAAGAAAAAAGTATAAGGTACAAATGAAGTTGTAATAAAAGGACCTCCGTATTTGTAAATAAGTTTCTTGTATTTTCTCTCTAGTAAATTTCCTTCAATTCGACCCTCTTCATTATCCTAATCATACCGTACCTAAGCCCCATTACAACCCATATAAAGACCTTTCTATTTTTGTTTCTAGTTTATACATAAGTGGTAGAGATGTGATAAAATTGCAAGCGTATAGTAAGAGTTCTACTGTGCACTGATTGAGAGTTTGCTACTTTTCTCCTTAAAAATTTAAGTGCAATGAGTGAAGCTTGGTGAGGGTGTAAAGGTTTATGCTTCTGATTTCAATGCGATTATTGATGTGATTACTATTAATATGTATTTTGGAAGTTAATTTTAGGATAATTTGGTTATAATTGTATGTTAATTTGATTCAATATGACATGATGATTTATAGTATGAATGGACAAGTTAAGATTACTGATGGATTGATATGGTAAAGTTGATAATTTTGATTATAGTTTGCTTGAGAACAAGCAAAAGCTTAAGTGTTGGGGGGGGGGGGAGGGGGAGTTTGATAGATGCATAATTGACCATATTTATACCTCATATTTGATATATTTTTGTTTGATATTTTATACTTTTATTATATATCTAGTACTTAATTTGCTCCAAGTACACTTATAGGCTATAATTGCCTTCATGAACAAAAAGGAGAAGAATTTGAATAAAATCATAACATAAAATAAACATGGCCGTGCAAGTCTCTCAAGACGTGTAAAATCACAATTTTAAATGTTTTTGGAGATACATTGTTTGATACACGACCAATATGGAGATGATTATAATTCTGGTCTCTCCAAAGAGAGTTGAGCTCTTTGGGGATTTCTAGTTTCACATATTACTCTACCAAAGTGGCTTTTAACCCACATAGTCTCAAACTGAAACTTTAGATAATCTCCTTTACTTTAGGATGAGTAGTTATAAGAATAGTGCGTATGCTATTGTTTAAAGAACGATTACAAGAATATATAATATATGGACTTAAAAAAGTATCACAGATACGACTTTCTTTAGGGAGATTTGTTATTTCTACTAGACTTTCTATTCCATTGGATAAGGTTCATTTGACAATGGAAGGAAGATTAGCTATATAAAGGGTTGAAGAAAGATGAACATAATCTATAGGTAATTCACTCATGATATAAGTAAAAGTCTCCTCAATTTCATTAAGAATAATATAATCATCGTGTTTCCCAATAATTTTTACTTTTAACTTGCATTTTTGTATTTTAGTTTACATTATTGTACTATGTTATTTAAAAGTTGTTATCCCTTGTCTGGCTTGTAAAAGCAAGACTGCTCTTCCTTTGTAATCACGCTTTATTCACAACAACAATGATATGAAGCGTGTTATATTAACTTGTGGCTTTCTTCTAAATTTTCTCTCTTGTAAGCTTGAATCTTAAATAATATAATTTCAATCATACAGACAGATAAATATGCTCTACAGTTGACCCTTTTATGAGAATCTTGTATTTCATAAAGTTTTAAACTATAAATCCTATCTACGGTCTAAATTATTCAGGAAAGGATTAGTCATTTTAGATTCCTAAATACAGGACTTGAGAGATTTGATGCTCGTAAAGAAAAAGACTTGCATCTCAACTAACATAACTAGAATCTAAGCTACAATCCATCTTTGCCTACTTAGTGCTATTGAATTATGTGGAAAACAAAATTAAAGAAGACAATTCTTTAAATTCTTCGAAGGAAATAGAACTCTCATCCTAAATAATAATCTCTCATAAAAGCTTTCCCACAAAATTATCACCTCATAACTTCAGATCTTCCAAAGTGAAAATAAATAATAACTTTGATTGAATTTGCAACCGACAAATTACTGAAAACAAATTTCAGAAAACAGAAAATTGGAGTCATTCTTACCTATTTAATATTGGTACACATCCAAATATGTTATTTTCTAACATTTAAAAAAGCAGATACTGGGCAAAACATGTCTCATCGGCATCACTTGATCAGTTGAGAGTTGCTTCCTCAAATATCCTCTTTCTTGCTTTGGTTGACTGCAAGACACAGAAAAAAGAACACAATTAATCTCCAACTAAAAACTAAGAAGCTTATGGGGTGGAAACACTGAATAAAATAGAACCTGTGTCCGCCAATTTGTCAATGCAATTATCCCAGAAAGTACTATTAACTGCACCGTAGATCCTACGAGCACTCCAATCCAAAGGCCTTTTACTCCAAGTTGTAGAACAAATGCTAGTAAAACAGACAGTGGAAGTCCAACAAGATAGTATGCCCCTACGTTGATGAAGGCCCCAATATGTTGCCATCCGCATCCCCGGACAATTCCTGTTTCCATAGGATCAACTCTTTCACTGGATGCATACAGAGCTCTATCTCAGTGCTAATCGCAGTAAGATAACAAACTAACCAGCTAGGACAGCAAGTAAGCTATCCACTACAATAGAGTAAGAAAGCAATGGAGCCAATTGGGATACATATGACACAACTCCCTTGTCATTGCTGTATGCATATCCAAACACATTACGGCACAGGAAGAGAACTATGCTCACAATGGCTGCCTCTGCAAGTGAAACAACCAGAACGACTATAACAACTGTTTTAGCGGCCCATGGATTTCCAGCTCCTAAGTCATTTGAAACTCGAGCACTGCAAAATTGTGGTAATTATTTGGGAGGTAAAATAGAGTTAACATAGCGCAGCTACTTGTGTTCAACCCTTACCTTGCAGCAGCACCAATCCCATTTTGTATCATGTAGTGTACCGATGTAGTTGAAAGGCTGAATACGGACTTTAAAACAATCAGAAGCAATTCTATTGTAGTGCCTGCTTAGCCAATATTCCAAGTGTTAAGTAAAGAAAGATACCAAATAGACAGAACGGATGTTTGAAGCTCTGAATCAGGCAGGAGGCCAGAGAGAAATATTAGAATCTCAAAAGTCCACCACTCAAGGCTTTGATAATTTGCATGAAAGAAATGAATTTGAAATGTGAGATACATTGAGTATCAAGAGCTAAAAAAATTTGAAGTTATTAATTAAAAACATCATAAAAGTAAATTTTACCAAATCATTACGGCAGAAGGGACAGCAAAGCGGAAGAACTCCTTGATGCTTGAGACACAATTGCCCCAGCATGGGCTGCGAGTTTTTTCACATGATGAAGAGTATCTCATGTATAAAGCAAGTAATATAACTATTAACCAATCTGAGACATCGTTGGCAAATGCTGCTCCCTTAACTCCCAGCTCCCACTTATAAATTAAAGTCCAAGAAATAGGCATGTGCAAACAAATGGCAACCAAAGTTATTGAGAGCATTGGGAGAATCAGACCCTGAATTAGAAAATAGCGAACTAGAGGATGCAGTATAGCAGCACAATATAAAACAGGTAGCATACAAATTGCGTATTCACGTGCGACAATTGCGATATCAAGGTCTTGATCAAATAGTATCAACAGCTTGTCAATGAAGATCCACAAGATAGATATCACGAAACATATTGGAAAGAGTGATATTATAGCAGAATAGATGTATCCTCCAACATTTTGATATTGCTCTGCTCCATAAGCTTGCCCACAAAGAGTTTCGAGAGCTCCAGCCAGTCCATACTGCTAGATGCAATGTTGTGTATCAAATTATGATAGCACAGACAAGGAGATAAACATATTACTTCAATGAAGACCTTTCAAATTTAACACAGTTGCGAGTAAGTTATGGGTATAAATATAATACACTTAACAACGACATTTAAAGAAACACACTGGTTGGTTGATGGGACCTCTGTCAATTAAAGTGAAAGTTCTGAATAGTTTCAGGAGAGATTATTCATAACTTGGCATCTCTAAATCAAGCTCAGCCATAACAAACTGTTTAACCTTTTTTGCTGTCATTATGCCAAAGCAACCTCAATTAACTTATAAATTGATCACACAGGCCTGTTTTCTGTGCTGCTTCCTTTTCCACGCTCCACAAATTTGTTTTCGGTTGTCATCTATATAAGTAAGTCTACTTCATCTCACAAAGTTGTAAAATTTATGTGACCCATTTGCTGGTGACTGATATCACTATAGCCTGGAATGAGCAACAGGAAAATAGCCTGCGTAAAGTCGGTGTTAATTCGACTTTGGCAGAGGATTGGGAAGAGAGAACATTTTAGATAGATGATTGCCCGGCATTTGATGGCTTAGCCTTTTGAACACTCTTCACATGCGGCTTGTTCCACGATTACTTGGAACAGCGATATGTGTATTATTGCTCGAGCTTCCTATCCTCAATAAGAAAGGAAAGAGAAAAAATCCATGTGCTATGTACTACTGTCACTTATTAAGATTCATCATAGCTAGAAATATTGTTAGCTACCAATATTAAACTAGCTCATCAGCCACTGCTTGGTAGAACGTGAAGTCCATAATTTCAACAAGGATATTTCAAGATCTTAAAAACTTCTGAACAACTGCTACTTCCCAAAAATGGAATACAGAGGGTAATAAACAATCATCCGCAAAAGAACGGTAAACTGAAAAGTAAAAGAAAGGGAAAGTTTACCAGGAGGCTGATGCCGGTGACATTGCAGAAAGAGGAAGCTACTGCAACGCCAGAGAGAGCACGTTGACCCAGGTGACCAACCATCATGAGAGATATAACCTGTAAAAGATACATTGATACGGACACAGCCACCATAGGAACGGCCATGGCGCCGGTTTTCTTGAGCTCCGCCACAAAGGCATCTTTTGTGAGCACCCATGGCCTCTCTTCTGTCTCAGACAACAGTCCTTGATGCTCCATGTTCCCTTCACTTGGGCTTTTTACTTAGAAAAGAAACATAAATCGCCTAGAAAGCTATCCTTTTTTTTTTTTTTTAGATACGAGGGAAAGTTACAACATGAAAAAAAAAGTGCACGGCCTGCAGTACTCCGTGCCAATTCGGTTTCTGTGCATTAAATCTAGAATAAGCATCGGAGGTTCCCTAAGAATGAGTGTCCGCACTTGCCATTCTTGTAAGTTAGGCCAAATGACCTGTGCACTGGTTCCCTTTACAGTGCACGTGCGAGATTCGCACCTTCCAATCTCGCATGAGAAGTTCACGGGTACTTGTCAACAAAAAGTAAGGAATATCAAAATCGATATTGGGAGATGAAAGAATGTTAATTACTTCTAGTGAGTCCACTTCTAATATGACACTGCAATATCCGAGGGACCAAGCCAACATGAGGCCCGAATGGACTCCTCAGAGTTCGGCTATTACTGGTGAGCCACTGCCAATATGCTGAAAAAAATCCTTCACACCACTGTCCGTGATAGTCGCCAATAAGGCCGCCAGCGATGGCGAGGCGTCTCCCAGGTTTAAAAGCTCTGTCCGTGTTGATTTTAACCTAGTTCTTTAGCGGTTTCATCCAGCCCACCCGAGTGTCTCCTAATATGCCCTGGTGTGGGTGAACAAAGTTTTCCACTACCCTTGCCCTACCAATCCACCCCATATACTCCAGGACAACCCTAGTGCCATCTTCCGGCCAGGTAAACTCTTTGTCGAACAAGCTTTTGTTTCGCCACGTCCAAAGCATCCAACACGCGGTACCAAAAATAATGGCCCAGTCTCCCACCTATCCTTGGGAGTGCTTTAGCAGATTGGATTACACTTAACCTGCCACTTCAATACCAAAAATAGTGGCCCAGTCTCCTACCTATCCCTGGGAGTGCTTCAGCATATTGGATTGCACCTAACCTGCCACTTCATGGTGGAAGAAGTCCGTGTTGACTACCTCGGGGGGAATTTTACACCAGAATTCAGATACTCGTGGACAATCCCAAAGGACATGTAAAGTGGATTCTTCCTGCCCACAAACGTGGCAGCTGCTATCGATTGCAATGTGTCGTACCACACGTTGATGGTTCATTAGGAGTTTTTCCTTGGTCATGAGCCAAATGAAAGCGCGGATACATTAGGGTCCCACCCACTTCCAAATTAAATCCCAGAGCCTATGAGGCTGGTCTGAGGGCTGTCCTTCAATCAATTTATTGGCTAACGCCATCATAATTCGCCCATGACTCGTGTATCTCCATTTTATGGTATCTTTCTCCACATGGGCAACATTTGGGGAGAGCTCCGCTAAAGCTAAGTAGATTGAGGGTGGCAAGTACTGTTGAAATAAATGCCACTTCCAATGACGATCCTCATGTTTGAAATCTGCTACCTTAGTATAGAGATCGCCTTCAGGTATTGGAGAAGTCGCCACCTGTAGAAGTGGTCCCCAGTTGTCCTGCCAGAAGGAAATATGTCGACTGTTGCCGAGTTGCCATCTAATATCTTAGATGACAATTTTCCAATTGGTCGCAATTCCCTTTCAAAAGCATGAAGCCCCGGTCTTATCGATCGATTCAGGAATGTGGTACTGGTTTATACGATATTTAGCCTAGACAATTCGGACCCATAATGTCTCAAGTTTTGTAAGAAGCGTCCATTCCATTTTGGTCAGGAGAGCATCATTGGAAGATCGAATTCGCTTAAGGACTAGACCCCCGGTCTTTTTGGGTTGACACACATCATCCCAACGTACAAGGGGCATTTTTCGGTGCTCTCCCTAGGATTCCCAAATAAAGTTACGCATGAGTTGTTCTAAACTATCACAGAACTGGCTCCACAGTCGAAAAGTTTGCATAGTAAAAATCGGCAGGGCGGAGAGCACTAACTGGGCCAAGGTGACACGGCCCACAAGTGAGAGTTGTCGAGCTCGCCATCCTGATAATTTCCTTTGCGCGTTGTCTAAGATGTGCTGGTAAGTTGTGCGCGTGGTATGCTCATGGAGTAAAGGGACTCCTAAATACTTTCCCAAATTGTCGTACGCTAGATATGGAGGGCGTGGATGAGACGTTGCGCCGTTTCTAGCTTCATGTTCTTAGAGAAATATATCTTAGATTTGACTATGCTTACTTTCTGCCTGGAGGCCCGGTAGAATTCCTCCAAAGTCTGCGTAATGACTTAAGCTTGGTCTTTCGTTGCTTCCGCGAACAAGACTAGGTCATCGGTAAAGAAGAGGTGGGAAATATGAGGTCCTGTAGGGCTCAACTAGATCGGTCACCATCTTCCTTGTCCGACTTCTCATGAGATAAGATGTCCCAGTCGTTCTATGCATAGCACAAAGAGGTATGGTGAGCAGGGATCGCCTTGTCGTATCCCGCGCGAGGGGCTAAAATGATTAGAAGTCGACCATTGCCAAACCACCTACATGGTCACCGTAGAAACGCACTTCATATGACCCAGGTAAGTGTAGTTGGAAGCCCAATCTCCCTTAAAATGTTATGGATAAAGTCCCAACATAGGTGATCATAGGCTTTTTCAAGGTGTGATGGCTAAAAAGCCCTTCTTCCCTTTCTTCCATCTCATAGAATGGATAGCTTCCTGGGTAATGATGATATTATCTGTTATTTGTCGGCCTGGAATAAAATTGCATTGGTTTTCCTTCACAAGAGAACCCAAGTGTATCTTCGGTTAACGATGACTTTAACGATGGTTTTATACAGAACAGTGCAAAGGCTGATCGGACGAAACTGGGTAAAATTGATCGAGGAAGGAGTTTTACGGATAAGAACAAGCAGGGTGTGGTTTAATTCCTCTTCCCACCTTTCTTGTTTGAACACTTTCTTGTTTGAACGCTCTCATCGGGACATATCCCAATCTCATCGGGTTCCATTTAATTCAACTGCTCTCCGGTATCGGATCTCTGTCCGAAGCTATTTTACGAGTTCTCCGAGACACTCTTATGCGTGTGACCCATTAGGTTCCCGGTTATGTTGGCCACTTAGAT
>JANZLX010000002.1:28758916-28771349 GCA_025531955.1 Erythroxylum orinocense
TTTCTCTCATAAATTCAGTTTATGTCTAAATCTGAAATTTATAAGTTCTCTGTTTGGAGTTCCGTTATTAATTTTCATCTATCGGTTCTTCAATTAACAACTAAAGGCAAGTAATGGTTGGCCAAACATAATACCAGAAAAATCAATTTCAAAATAGAGAAATCAAAACCAAAAATCCATACAAATAAATTAACTCAGATTTAGTCCATAAAATTAGTTAAAAGCTTTAGCTCAACCTTGAAGCTTTGGGAAAACTACTCACTCATGGTAGGATGAAAACTACAAAAATCACAATCAACAATCAACATTAGGAGAAATCAAATAATAAATCAGATAATGAATGAGTTTTTGAATTCCCCCTCTCTATGTTGTTTGCGTCTCCTTCAGCGTGCGTTGCGTTGCCCCCTAGCTGCGCTGTTTTGTGCATGCGTCTTTGCTGGTTATGCTGCCTCCGCTTGTTCCCCTGATGGTGCGTTATTACCTAGTTTTGTGGTGTGTCTCTTTGGAGCTGTCTAGTGCGTGAGTTTTCCCCAACGTGAATTTGAGTTGTAACGTTATTTTCTATTTCTTCAATTGTGGACTATCACTTTGGTGGAGTCTCCCTCTGTTGCTTTTTGCGTGGGTCCTCTCTTCTCTCCCAAGCTCACCTTCCTTTTTGGCCACGTTGTTGTCTGCATCTTCATGTGCCTTTGCCGCAAGTCATGTGTTTTATACTCCAAATGGAAAGCTTCCTTGCTGAAATGTTTTCTGCCCATGTCTCCCTCTTTTTCCTGGTGGGTCACGCATCTTATGCATTAAAGTCATTTTTGTTGATCTCAAATGCGTCTAGCTTGTGGTCTCTTGAGTTGTAACCATGGTGTGGAGTTGCTGCACATGGAGTGGGGCTGCTTGCTAGCATGGATAATTGATGCTTTTGTGAGTAAGTGGCAGAGAATGGGTGAGTGGCTGGTTGGTTGGCATGAATATATTGTTGCAAGGAGTGGGGAATGAGCTGGAAAAGTTGAGTAAGGATTGAAGAGCTGGTGGGGTAATATTGAGAGTGAAAATAAATTGAGTGGAGAGTTGGTATATTGTTTTTGGCTGAATGTGCTGGAGCCTTCTGCTTGTGCGTGCGATCCCCCTTTGTTCTAATTGATGTGACAATTTAATGTGCAATCCTTTAAAACCTTGCTCCTTCACGCCTCTTGTCTTTGTTTCGCGATTTTTTTGTTGATTTATTTCTTGATGTGCTACTGTTGACAATTAAAATGCCACTCAATTTAAACCCCTTCATGCTTCTCACGCCTACTGCCTCCTTGTAACATCTTCTGCCAATTAACTTGCTTTAGACTTCTAACTTGCTTTTGTCTTTCACATTTCTGGTTGTTGCACAAGGCCATGTCTAGTTATCCCAAAAGTATCGCGATTCTTTCTATTTAGTTCCAAAATACACCTTGACATAAAACAAAATTAATTCCCTTTAAGTATAACTTTAAACCTCAATAATAAAGAAAATTAACACACAATAAGATAGAAAATAACGACATTAACATAAGTGTTTCAAAAATCACTCAACATCGCTACAATGCATTTCCTACAAATTAAAAATGAAAAACCATAAATTTAAATTTTGGTAAACTAAACGATTTAGCAGGAAAAATATTAATAAAGTCCAATAATTAACCCAAAAATTAAGGGAAAATTGCCACTCATTCTAATGATAAAAATGCATCCAACAAATGACTTCGCCTCTGCCCAATAACAAGGGATCAACTTAGATCAATTAAAACGGGACATACCTAATCTTGAATTTTTATCATACTCTGTATTATAGTAGAAGCATTCAAGATATAGTTAAAAAGGATTATTTTTCCTTACAATCTTCTTTTTTGTGATAAGAAGGTGCTCTTAGTTCAGTTCGGTAATTTGATTTCCTTATTATAATAAATAATGCTTATTGTAATATGTTTATTGTATTACATACTTCAATACATATATGATTAGATATATATGTAATTAACACTCATATTTGTTTTGTACACGAAATCCCTAATTCAAATTTAAACGTAAAATGATTTGATAGATAAGTTTCGTTTTAGTTAATATATAATTATGTTTATATAAAAATTATTATTATTATTATTGATATGGATATGGATATGAGTTAAAAAGAAGATAAGCTACATATATCAATAGAGAAAATGAAATAAGTATGTAGAAAAGCAAGACAGGAATTCTCTACAATGACATTTTAAATCAATTGAAAGGGATCTAGCGTAGCTTGGTAGCGCGTTTGTTTTGGGTACAAAATGTCATTGTTAAGTTGTTAAATTGCATTTATTTGTTATATAAATCTCTCACATGTGATGAAATTATTATTCAAAATTGATGGATTTGCTTTTTAATTGTTTTCAGATGATTTTCAATACTTGGAAGATGAAATCGAACCAAAAAGAGGCACGGAAAGTAAAGATAAGTCGAAATTCCATACTAGCAGGAAATTCATTGACTAAGCTTGGGCACATGCAAGGATGGAAACCATCTGCAACATCTGTTTTCAAATTCAAATTTGATTCGTTTGAGGTATTCATAATCTTGGAAGATCAGATTGTTAGAGATTTGCAACTTGAATACGTGAGAGGTGTGATTTGCTGAAGATCATGGAAAAAAGGAAAGGATCGAAAAGCATAAAAGGGTACAAAAGTTACTATTTACGCAGCTTTTGAAGATTAACATAGTTTTAGAATTTTTGCAATTTTTCCATTGTTTGTTTTAAGTTTCTGCATTTTCTTCTAAGTATTTTCGAATTCTTTAAAGAAAGACCAGGGATGGAGACTTTATGTTTTGTTATTTCTTTGATTTTCACTTTCGTTATGAGTAGCTAAGTCCCTTTTTCTTAGTTGAGGGGAACAAAGTTATCATCTATTATGTGTGAGATGTTTCAATAAAGTTTATCTTGTTGATGAACATTGAGTGTCTTCCGAATTACTTTTTTGTAATTGAATTGGTTGATTTATAGGAGAGCAACTAGGAATTGATTAGTTTAATAGCTAGATTAATGAAACATGACGTTCAATTTTGGTAATCACAAGTGGCAATTAGGATTACTTTCTTCACGTTGCAGTTGGAAATTCTAAGAAGATACCCATCTTGATTAAATGTATGTCGTACATGTGTTATCTTGTTCATTGGTTTCTTAGTTCTTAAAGCTATTATTCAATTGAACCTACGATCATATTTAGGTTGTTAATTAATAAGAATGCTTATAATATATGTTTCTATTCATTTACAATTGAGAGAAAACATCCTCCAATGAATGCTTATTGATGAACTGAATTTTATATTAAGGATCCATTTTAGTGTGATAACATCGGTGACCCAAAACCAAGGTTTGTTTACTAAATTTTCAGATCCAATTATTTTTATTAATTTTTGATTTTGTCATTTCTACACTCTTGAATTTACGTGAATTGGAAGCCCCCCCCTTCATTACTTTATTTTAGGTTTGAACTCGTAAACTCTTTACCATTAAAATTCCCCGTGGGAATGACACCCACTTTCCACTACTACATTAATTTGTATTAACGAAAGTTGGTTTCTTTTTTAATTTGGTTGTAGGCGATAGTAGCACCAAATTTTGGTACCGTTGTCGGGAATTTTCTCAACGGTATATGTATGTTACATGAGTAGACAAAACAACACAATTGTTATTTGATTTAGAGATCGAGAAGACAGCCAAAAGGCAACAGAAACAGACGAAACGAAACAACAAATGTAAAAAATTTGTTGATGGCAACAAACCGAACCCTTCGCAAACTAGCCGCGCCTACGGACGCTCAACATCCCCACTGCATTAACTTTCCAAATTTAGGTGATAATAATACTTTTGAATTAAAGTCTGGGTTAATTCATTTATTACCTACTTTTAGGGGTTTATCGAGAGAAGATTCATACTAACACTTGAAGGAATTTCTACGAGGTCTTTCGCTCACGGATAGGAGTATGAACGACGTTGTAAGTGGTGGCACCTTAATTGACAAAACATCGACAGCTGTAAGGGACTTGATCGCGAACATGGCTTCCAATACTCTACAATTCGGGATACGTACGGGGCATGGAACAAAAAACATGAATGAAGTGAATGTGACCACTTTGGAGAAAAGATTAGATGACCTTACTTCTTTGGTGCCACAAATTATGGTTACGAAGAAAGAAGAAGCAAAGATATATGGAATATGTTCAATGTTAGGACATTATACTGATGCATGTCTAGTTTTGCAGGATAAAAACGCAGAACATGTGAATGTCGTAGGAGGTTTTGCTGGACCGAATCAAAGGAAGTACTACCCATTTTCCAACACCTACAATCCGGGGTGGCGCGATCACCCGAATTTGCATTATGGAAATCCTCAAGGGCAGCAAGTAACCACGAATTTCCATCAACATACAACCATATGTGCCTCAATAACATCAAAACATAACATCCAATTCCGAAGGTAAGCCTCTTTGGAATATAAAGTTCAATCTTTGGCCACTAACACTTTGACGTTTCAGGAATACTGAAGCAAGTATCTGAACTATTGAAAATCAATAAAAAAATATTGAAAATCAAATCAGTCAAATGGCAACTGCTATAAATTGATTGGAGGCACAAAATTATGGGAATTTCTAGCACAACCAGAGATAAATTCCAAACAAAGTGCAAAGGTTATCACGTTGCGGAATGGTAAGGAATTGTAGGAACCACTTTCGAAAAATTCCAAAAGAGAGGTAGAAGAAGAAGCAACGCAAAAGGCACCTTCACAACCAGAAATGGCACAAAATAATCTGCAAAATATGGTGGTTCTGTCCCCTTTTTTCGAGTCAATTTGCCAAAGAAAAAAAGGAAGAAAAAGAGAAGGAAATTTGGGAGATATCTGAAAAGTGCAGGTAAATATTTCTCTACTTGATGTGATTAAACATATTCCACAGTATGTAAAATTTCTTAAGGGACTTTGCATTTCAAAGAGGAAATTAAAATTTGATGAGAGTGCAATTGGGGGAGAACATTTCAGCTATTTTACAAAAGAAAAAGCTTTCACCCAAGTGTCAAGACCCAGGTATGTTCACTATCCTATGTCAAATTGGTGATTTGTGGATTGAAAGAGCTATGTTAGATTTAGGTGCGTCCATAAATGTCATGCCATATGATGTTTATAAATCTTTAAATGTTGGACCTATTAAAGAAACTAATGTAGTGATTTAATTAGCGGATCGATCAAATGCTTATCCAAAGGGAGTGTTAGAAGATATTTTGGTTCAAGTAGGGAATATGTTTTTTCTGACTGATTTTTATATTTTGGAGATGGGCACCGATGATACATCTTCTTCCACTCTGATTTTATTCGGAAGGTCGTTCTTGAAAACTACTAGAACGAAAATTGATGTTCATGATGGATCTTTAACATTAGAATTTGATGGTGAATTAATTAAGTTCAATATATATAATACCATGAAAATTCTAGATGATGAACAACCTATTGCTTTTGTAGATTTTATTAACACATGGGTGCAGGAAAATTCAATTTTGAAGGACAAAGATGAGCTTGAAATAATCTTGGAAATGGAAAATACATCATAGTGGCGAGGAAGCCAAGAATTGGTTTTTCCTAATGATAAAATGGAGACGCTAGTGTACAAAATGGAGGACACCAAACCATTGCTCCAGCCGCTACCATGCGTGAAGATGTCCAAAAATGATGCTAAGTTGCTCCAGCCATTAGTCTAGCGACCAAAGTTGGAGTTGAAGAGCTTGCCTAGTCATTTGAAGTACATCCTTTTAGGTGAACAAGATACAATGCCTCTTATTATCTCTAATCAACTTAAGGTTTTGCAGGAAAGCTAGCTGATTAACGTGTTAAAGTAGAATAAGGAAGCTTTCGGTTGGATAATGGTTGAGTTAAAGGGTATTAGTCCCACTATTTGTATGCACCGAATTTTGATGAACGATGAAGCAAAGGAGTTGAGGCAACCCCAACGTCATCTAAATCCACCCATGATGGAAGTGGTGAAGAAAGAAATTTTGAAGCTTTTTGTTGCTGGCATTATTTATCCAATTTTGGATAGCAATTGGGTAAGTCCGGTCCAGGTAGTTCCAAGGAAAACTGGTGTAACTGTGATTGAAAATAGCAATGGTGATTTAAAACCAACTCGTGTTCAAAATGGTTGGAGAGTCTGCATAGATTATAGGAAGCATAATTCTGTTACTAGAAAAGATCATTTTTGCTTCCATTTATTGATCAAATGCTTGAAAGACTTGTAGATAAATCTCGCTATTGTTGTTTAGATGGCTATTCAAGATACCACCTTATTTTTGTAGCACCGAAGGATCAAGAGAAAATAACCTTCATATGTCCATTTGGCACCTTTGCTTACCAAAAAATGCTATTTGGATTGTGTAACACACCCATGACATTTCAAAGGTGTATGGTAATTATTTTCCCTAATCTTGTGGAAAATTGCATGGAAATTTTTATGGATGATTTCATGATCTATGGAGAGTCTTTTGAAACATGGATTGTCAACCTTGAAAAAGTGCTAAAACGTTACATTGAAACTAATTGGTTTTAAATTATGAAAAGTTTCATCTCATGGTTTATCAAGGCATAATTTTAGGTCATAATGTCTCTGTTAAGGGAATTGAAGTTGATAGGGCTAAGATAGATGTTATTTGTTCTTTATCTTACCCCACGACTGTGCGGGAAGTTCATTGTTTTCCTGGTCACGCAGAATTTTATCAGTGATTTATTAAGGACTTCTCCAAAATTGAGCAACCTATGTGTAGATTACTCAAAAAAGATGTGAAATTTGATTTCGACGAGCCATGCAAGAGTGCATTTGGTGAACTCAAGGAACGAATTACTATAGTGCCAATTATTCAGCCACCAAAATGGGATATGCCCTTCGAGCTAATGTGTAACGCTTCAGATTATGCAGTTGGCATCGTGTTGGGTTAAAAAGTGGACAAGGGACCTCATGTTATTTATTATGCATTTATAAAACTTAATGATGCCCAGAAAAATTATTCTACGATGGAGAAGGAGTTTTTAGCAGTAGTCTTTAGATTGGAGAAGTTTCGGTCATACCTATTGGGTACGAAGGTGATCATCTATTCAGACCATGCAGCTTTGAAATATTTGGTGAACAAGAAAGAAGCCAAGTTGAGATTGATTTGATGGATTTTACTTCTTTAAGAATTCGATTTGGAAATTCGCAACAAGAAAGGAGCTGAAAATTTAGTGGTCGATGCTTAAGCAGGATCACTCCAAGTACTGAATCTGATGTTCTTCACAACATTTTTTCGGATGAATGTCTCTTCACAATTCAACAAGTAACTTAGGAAAGAGAAATTAAATGCCACTCATAAACATCCCGATATGTAAGATTTTTTATGTTTAGGAAATAGACTTTATGGGTCCTTTTCCTTCTTCATTTGGTAAGAACTACCTTTTGTTAGCTGTGGATTATGTTTCAAAATGGGTTGAAGCTAAGGCTACTTTATCTAACGATGCTAAAACTGTTATAGATTTTGTCAAATCTAACATTTTTCTCAGGTTCAGAATGCCTCGAGCTATCATTAGCGATCGAGGAACCCATTTTTGCAACAAGATTTTTGAGACTTTGATAAAGAGATGTGGTATAACCCATCGAGTTTCCACAACATATCATCCACAAACAAGTGCACAAGCTGAAGTGTCCAATAGGGATATCAAATCCATACTGGAAAAAGTGGTGAATCTGAATAGAAAGAATTGGAGCTTACGATTGGATGATACTTTGTGGGCATACCGAACTATGTACAAAACTCTGATAGGCATGTCGCCTTATAGGTTAGTTTTTAGTAAGCCTTGTCATTTACCTGTGGAAATAGAACATAAAGCTTATTAGGTTGTGTAGTAGTTGAACATGGATCAGATAGAAGTTAGTCACAATAGAAAATTGCAATTTCAAGAATTAGAGGAGATTCGTAATGAAGCATATAAAAATGCAAAAATCTATAAGGAAAAAACTAAAGCTTTTCATGATAAAATGATTTCTAGGAAACAATTTTCAATTGGACAAAAGGTTCTTTATCATTCGAAGCTTACATTAGTTCTAGGAAAATTACGATCTCGTTGACTTGAACCATTTATTGTTACTAGCGTTTCTTCTTATGGTGCGATAGAAATTCAAATTTTAGATACCTCTAAGGAATTTAAAGTTAACGAACACCACTTGAAGCCATATTATGAGAGTTTTTTAGTTGAGCGAGTGGAAGAAATAGAGTTGGTTCCCCCCAACCTATTTCTAATCAAGTATGTAAAGAAATATGTCCAGCAAAAGATTTTAAAGAAGTGCATTCGGGGAAACCCATAAAATTTTCAGGATTGTTTATGTTTTTTAATTTTTCAACAGTTTTTATTTTCATTTTTATTAGGTTTATTTCATTATAGTTAAGGATTTAATTAAGTATTATCATTTCAACAATTTTAATTTTTTATCTTTTAATAAGAAATTAAAAAAAAGAAAAAAATTTGTTCCGACCCCCCAATTTTTCCTATCTTTTCCCTCATCTTCTTTCACTTAGCTTTTATCACGTCAATTTTTTTTCACTGTAGATACCATGCATCAATACTCATCTCCTGGACACTAAATCACACTCTCCATACACTAACCCACATTCTATCCTATTCTACACTAAAACCCACCCAGCCCTAACTTGCGATTTTACTAGTTTAGTTCCTTTTCTTATGCAATTGTAGGTCTACGTTCTCAGAGTTCGAACAATGCCAAGGATAAAAAAGTGAGTCACGAAGTTTGGCTACTCCAATCATGTCTTTTGTGGATCTTCCCTCACTACCGCAACCTATCTCACCCATGATGGCAATAACCATGTAGCCAGCACAGCTGAACCCAATTGTAACCTAGGGCCTTCTGCTTGTAATAGAACAAGGAGAGATAAAGAAGTCAAAAATTGAAGCCAATGGAACATACGAAGTGATGGATGCACATCTTTTAGGCTTCCAGAGGATACAAAACATTTCTAGAAACTTAGTCAAATGAAAATCTACCCCTATAAGTCTATTCTTTCCGACACGCTTGAAGCATTGCAACTTTATGATTCTTTTATGCAATTGATGGGTCCTATTTGTTGGAGTGCAATTGCTAGAATAGCTTGTCTTGCTTTTGTTGAATTGATGAGAGAGTTATATGGTACCTTTCAATTTAACTCTCATGAGAAATTCAATGTATTTACTGAAGGAATTGTAGAATTTCGGCTAATGGGAAAAGAATTCACTTTATCGGTGGCTGAGTTTAATGTAGCTATGGGATTTGTATCAACTATTGAAATTCAAAATGAGGTGTTTATTAATTCTAGAAGTGACTATCATGAGGACATTAATGCATCAGAAGGAGTCAGTGGTCTGTTGATCCTAATCCCTATAATTAAGAGTTTGTTTTTTAGAAATCCTGTTTTTAAAGTCATACATTGATTTCTGGCATACAATTTTTTGGGTCGTAAGGATGCTGCAGGGACATTGTTGAAAGTAGAATTTTATTTTCTGTGGTGTATGGATATGCATATTTCTGTCAATTTGGGTTTCTGGTTTTTAACAAAATTTCAATCAGTGTTAACCAAGAAATCTAAACCTTTGATTCTCAATTCCTATCTTACATAAATGGCCATTAATTTGGAATTATTGGATCTTGATAATACTGACATGAATGTGGCTTGTGGTACAGAACCATTGGATTTAGATTGTTTGAATAGGATGGGAATTGTGGATCTTAGTCGTGGCCATATAACTTTCACAAATTCAGGCCCCACTACTCTTTCCACTACAAGACCAACGGCACAAAGTCGGGCTCCTCTAGCTGAAACAAGTAGCCACCAACAATCCTAAACCAATTTGGAGGATTGCCTTAATCGCCTTGAACATAAAATGCATCAAATGGAGCACAACTTGATAGCTTATTGGGAGTATGAAGGCCATGAATTGAGCATTTCCAAATAGAGAAGCTTCCATGAATTGGGCATTTCCAAATAGAGAAGCTGATCGCGGCTCTGTCGTTCGATCCTAAAATCGACCTTGGAAATCGATCAAAAATAATAAAATTCTAAGATTGCAGCAAGCTGAAACCTCGGGTCGTCTCTCTTATTGGAACCGATGGAAATTGGTTTAAAGACTAGCCTAAAGTCAAATTATGCAATTAAAGCAAATAAAAGGGGTTTTGGTTTGTTGGAAAAATTAACTAAATTGAGTAACTTGGAAGAAAATATCTTTTTGGTATTTTGAAAATTGAAACAAACGAAAACTTTGATTGAAATTCTTATTGATAAAAGTCCTTTTGAAAATGCGCTCGGTTATCACAGTTCAAAATAAATTTCCAGGGATAATTCCACTAAGTTTCAAAAAATCAACCTTAAGGGACCCCTTAAGTCCAAGGAAATAATCAAGTGGCTCCAACACAAAGGAAAAATCAGTGGCCTTTCCAAACATCACAAGTGGCTCCAACACAAAGGAAAAATCAGATCACCATATTCAATCTCAAATTCCAATATGATTCAACCAAAATTAGGTTAGGGTCTCCTCTAGAGATTCTTAGTACTATGTCTTAGATTTCATCTCTAATTAGAATGACCCAATTTGGAGGTCTTTTGGCCAAGTGGTGGCCAAAACACTAGGATTGTTTCGGTAAATCTAGCTATTTCCTTGTTGAATATTGATTGAATTGGTATGTAAAAGGATGATGGTTATAATAAAATTATTTTTCTAATTCATATTTTTTATAATCATTGAAATATTCAAGTTGAATGAAATTACATATTATTCTCACACATTTATCCATCTTTTTTGTGAGCTTTTAAGCCTACGAGCAATTTTTCAAAAATTTTTTAAGCTCTTGTTATTCTTTCATATATGTGTTATCATTGTGTAGTAGAATGATTCTAGAACTTGCTTTCATTATACATATTGAGACCATGTTTGTTGAATTAGAAGCATTGGTATGATAAATGCATTTAGATTTACTAACTTGCTTGGCCTGTTTCTCTGAAAATTATCATACCCTAAAATTTACCTTTAGGAATAACCAAGTTGAGCCTTATCCTTTTTCAATGCTTAAACCAAAATTATAAACGTTTATCCTACTTTTCTTTGAAGACCTTTTTATTATTTTGAACCTTATAGACTTGAAATTAGTGAAAGGTCTAATATTTGTTGAATTGTTGTACTGATTGGAATATTGTGAAAAAAAACATAAAAAAAGAAGAAGAAAACAAGTCTTGAAACCAATGGATATACATTTGAAGGACCTATGTGTATTTATAAACAAGTCTTGAAACATATTGTGTAGCAAATTTCCTTCAAATCAATCCTTGTTGTTATCCCAATCATACCTTACCTAAGCTCTATTACAAATTTATAAGACCTTTGGATAGGTGTTTCTAGTTTGGACATAAGCGATGGAGATGTGCTTTTATTACAAGCATATGGTATGAATTTTACAATGCATTGATTGAGAGTTTTGATACTTTTCAACCAAAACACTTGAGTGCAATAAGTGAAATCTTGGTGAGGGTGTAAACATATATGTTTTTTATTTCAATGCGATTGTTGATTGATTACTATTAATATTACTTAAGGAGTTAATTTTAGGACAACTTGACTCTAATTGTATGTTAATTTGATTCAATAGGATATGATAATGTATAGTATGAATGGACAACTGAGATTGATGATGGATTGATGTTGTGGAATGTAGCACCCCACTCCCGTAAGACACATACTCGACATCATCGGTGATATCCGGGTCTGAGCCTCGCAAGGGTGGCGTGCTAGAGCACTCAATCGTTCAGAAATTGGTATAAATCTTTTTTTGAAACCACAAACATAATATGCAGAAATCGATACTTAAATTGGACCCACATTCATTCATAAACATTTTTAATCACAACAACATAATCACAAAATTTCCATGGACATATAGGGCCCATCACAAATACAAAACACGTTAGTCATTTCGAAATAAAAAATTATACAAAGGTCGCAAAATATACCGACCTCTATCCTTCACTTGAATGTTGTAGGTATACTCCCGTTGGCCTAATGGGGTATTCTTATGATCCTGAAAAATATTTGCAAATTTTGGGTAAGTTTTAGGAACTCGATGAGTGATCATCATCGATGACTCACCCATTCACATAACACATTATTTCACATGTAACATTCAATACACTTAATCATTCATATTATGCATATGCAGTGCACATGAGAATCACTTTCGTTCTTATTGTTGCCTCTAAATTTTAGAAATGCTTGAATGCAGACACTTAACCTGTACAACCTATTTATGACAGACACACATTGCACACTCATTAATAATTGCACACTTATAAGCATTTATTTATGCACAAATGTATAAATGGACTATA
>JANZLX010000002.1:28805260-28816976 GCA_025531955.1 Erythroxylum orinocense
TGCCTTCATGAATGAGACCTATGCTGATGGATTAGGAATAAAATAGAAATTTTTAATGATATGTGTTAAGAAATGAGGTTTATGTGAGAATGACTAATGCGGGTATATGTAATTTTTATGCATATTACCCAATAGCTTGTGAAAGTCGACAAGGGATAGAACTAAAAGTTGTACCTAGTACCTCTCAAGTTCAAGAAAATTTGAAAAGAAATCAAAACCCCTGAGACAGTCGAGATGAGTATAATCATGCTACTATACTTGTGTAGTAATCCTTTTCTTTTATCTTGCTGCTTGTTGAATTGTTCTCAAATCCATATGACTTATTTGATATATGACTCCATGTAGAAGAGTCTAACATGTTGTATACCAGATTGACCAGATGATATTTAGATTCTTTGCATCTTCTGGTTCCCTTGTTACGTTGAACCTATGAATTGCGATTCTTTAATGAATCATGTTTATCTTTTTAGCCATGATTGATGAGTTCACAAGATATCCAACTGATAGGGTATATTATCAGACTATGTGCACATAGGTAACCCGCTGGTGATGGGTTAGATTCGGGTCCTACCTGGAGAAGGCAGGCCTCTAGGGGCAAGGTTAGGCCAACCTTGTCTAGAATCAGAAAAAGGGGAGATACGTCGTATTAACATGCCTCTGTCTCTTCCTAAGAAATTTAGAAAATCAGAGCTCAGAAATGAGAAAGCTCATAATTAGGAATTCTATACCCAGAATTCAGAAAGAAACCAGAACTCAAAAAGAAACCAGAATTCAGAAAAGAACCCAAAACCCAGAAAAGAATTCAGAAACCAGATTCATGTTTTTCTGAACAATTCATATTGACCTTTATTATTGATACTCATGTGATTGCCGCATTTGATATTACTACCTGTTTATCCATTGATGCCATATATTGTTGCTTAGAATACCACAGACCATTCTTGTGAAGCTAGCCTTGTGTTACCTAGCCTCACAAGCATGATAACATGTTTATATCTCACTGAGTCGTGTTGTATACTCACCTCTTACTATCATCATTTCAGGGGATTAGCAGATTGTACGAGAGAGAAATCCAAGCCTTTTGAGACTCGCATGGATAATCAGATAAGTAATATTTTTTGGCATGATGTTAAGTGCAGATGCTTATAGCTGCTCCATGATTTGTCATAATCATATGTACATAAAACATGTATGGATCTACTATGTTATTGAGAATGATGTCGATTGATGATATGAGATGATCATAAATTGGCTGATTATAAGTAGATGATGTATGTGAGAATTGCAAATTGGATCCTTACTTTTTACAGCCTATTAAGCAGGTATAAGGATTAATCAGACAAATGAATGGGTCATGCTGGATTTTTTAGTAGAATATAGAAAAGCTAGGCTTATTACGGGTTTTGGTGGCATTAAGCCTACCCATTCCTTAATGCCAACATGGCCCAAAAGATGGGTCGTGTCATTATACCTCTCTTAGCAACTATTGGTCGTAGATTAACAATAAGTTTTGTTAACCCTGATTTTTCCTTAGGTTGTGTTTAATTAAGAGGCGCTTGTTAATAAAATTTAGTCACCAAATAACCTAGGATACGGTCTCTAGATTTACTTAGATAGTTGCATTACAAATTAGGGAAATAGACCAATCTAAGCAACAATCACATACGCTTGTGTCATTTAACCTAGCTAGGTTATGTTATCTTGAATGATTGCGAACCATTATTCGCTACAAATGAATCTTAAATATAATAATTACGAATTAGATTGAAATTCTAGATATGAGTTCATACACAAACAATTGAACGATAACGAGAATATGATTATCCATACATGAAAACCCAAATCCATATGCATAGGATAATAATATGTGTTTAAATTTTGATTCATTTGATATGCTACACTTAGTGATTAATGTCTTAGAAATGCTTAAGATACTCACTTTTGACTCATTTGTGATTTTAGGCACAATTCAAAAGTAAAGAAATTAAAGTGAGTCGAAAGCACGATATATGGGCCATGTTTTGAAGATTAATATTAACTTGTTTTCATGGAGCAAGAAGAAAGAAAAAAAAATTTAAAAGACAAGAGGAAGACAAGAAAATGGAACACAAAGAAGAAGAATCATAGAAATTAGGCAACATGTGAAAACACAAAACGACAACAAAAGAATAAAATATAGCATAACGTTGCTTCACGTGAACAGCCCCATGCATAGCGTGAATTAAATGGCACCAGACCATTGATTAAAATGACGCAGCAGATAAAAGCAAGAAGGATTGCGTGTTGCATTTCACGCAAATAATGCATGCCACTCTGCGTTAAATGAAAACAATGCCCACGTTCAACGCAAGCATTATATGTTAAACGCAAATGCATTGTGCGTTTAACGCACTAAACGCATGGTCTGCATTTTAAAAATGCAACATGAATAGTTGCATGGAGATAAGGTTTATTTGTGACATCAGTGAATAGGAGAGGGAGCGTCAAATAGAGAGTAGTGAATAGAGAAGGGAGGCGCTAGGTTATCTTCTTCGTTTTTTTTTCACCACCGAAGCATAGAGAAGATGGCTCATGCTTGGAGCATAAAAATGGAGATAGAAGGCTAGTATCCCGACGGATTCAATTGGAATATCGGCGCTAAGTCACAGTTAAGCTATTTTTATCATTTGAAAGTTGTAATTTCTTTTCGGATTGTAGTGCTGTTGGTGTTGATTTGATTAGGTTTTGGGATAAATGAGCTTAATACGTTATTTTGATTATTTTATTTTGAATCAATTGCCAAAACATTAAATGTATTTCGTAATTGTTTCTTTTGATGTTTGTGAGTATCATCTAATGATCAAATATCGTTAGGAACAACATAACTTAGGTTAGATAATCCGAACGTGTGAGGTTACTGCTTTTATTGGTTGTTTTCCACCTTTGTCATGCGGCTGCCAAATTAAACTTAGATATCGTATCCTAAATTATTCGGTAGTTAGGTTTAATTAATGATCGTTTCTTGATTAAACAAAACCTAAGGAAAAATCGAGATTAGGAGAGTATTTTATTAGTCTCAAATTGATAATCCGAAGAGAGTTGTAAAAACGTTAGGATGATAAAATATGCTTGATTGTTTTTAGGCCAAGATTAAAAATAAAACTAAACCTTACGTATATTCGACAGTTTAATCATTTTTTATGGCTTGTTTTAATTTGTTTTTGATAGTTTACTTTTACTTTAATTCTAAATTGCTAAAATCCAACCCCCCCCCCCCTTTTATATTTACCTTGCATCAGTTAACTTTGGTTACGTAAATTAACAGAATATTCCCTGTGGATTCGATCCTTACCCACTCTAACTATAAATTTTAATATATAGAGTCAGGTAAAATTTACAATGTACCTGACATGCACTATTAAATTTTGGCGTCGTTGTCGGAGATTGTGGTAGTTTAATTTTCGTATTTAGTTTTAGTTAGTGTTTTGTGAATATATTTGTTGATAATATAATCTATAATTTCTACAAAAAAAAATTAAATTTGTTCTTCTTCATTTTATTTATGGTAGTTTAGATTTATTCGTGCATACATATATACTTATATGTCAAAAGATTTTGCATTATAGATGAAAGTGGTGAAATATTTATCGTATAAAAATACATACCAGCTTGATACGATGTAGTAGAAAAGTATGTTATTTTAATAAATTAAATAATTTAGAAATCAAAATTTTATTAATAAATTAATATTTATTTGAAATATATTTTAATTATTGAACACAAATTTATTTGAATATTTATTAATTATTATTAAAATTTAAATACATATAATTTAAATATAAAAATTAAATGATTAATAATTTTTATTGATAATTAATTTTAATTTATTAAATATATAATGTTAAATTAAATTATTCATAATTTTATTAAAAATTAAATAATATGTATTTAAATGATAGTAAATCAGATTATAAAAAAATAGAAACAGGAAACAAAAATCACTTTTTATAGTTTTCATAATTTTTGAAAACTAGAAGAAACCAAAACCAAAAACAGAAACTAAAAGTTCAAATAAACATGTTTTTTTACTAAATTTGAATCTGACATATCCAAAACATTTGCTACTAACTCTCTTTATTTCCTAAGTTAGATCCTCAAGTGATGCATTCCTATTGTCCATACCCTTTTTTTTATCCTTTGTTAGATGTGTTGACTATAAATAATAGTATGTAAGTTAGTTGGCTTTGTCTCATTACTCTGTTCCTATCATGTTCTATGAGCATTCCTCATTCTCATAAATGAGACCTACAAAAAATGGATGGATGGATGCTCATGAAATAGAGTAAGAACAAAGTAATGGGAACATATGATCTTAATTTGTTCCTATCCTATTCCATAAACAGTCATCCATCTAATAAATGAGACCCACAAAAAATGAATGGATGGATGCTCATGGAACAGACTAAGAACATATTAATGAGAATATGTGATCTAAACCCGTAACTAGGGAACAGATTATTTGTTCTCATCACTCTGTTCATGTCTGGTCCCATTTATTGGATGGATGGATGGATGCTCATATAACAGAGTAATGGGAACATGTGATCTGAATCCATGACTAGAGAACAAATCATCTGTTCCCATTACCTGTTCCTGTCCTGTTTTATGAGCATCCATCCATCTAATAAATGAGGCCCATAAAAAATGGATGAATAGATGCTTATGGAATAGAGTAATGAGAACATGTGATCTAAAATCGTAACTAGGGAAAAAATCATTTGTTCCCATTATTCTGTTCCTATCCTGTTCTATGAACATCCATCCATCCAATAAATGAGATCCACAAAAAATGGATGAATGGATGCTCATGGAATAGAGTAGGAACAGAGTAATAGGAACATATGATCTGAACCCGTAACTAGGGAATAGATTATTTGTTCCCATTACTTTGTTCCTATTTGGTCCCACTTATTATATGGATGGATGCTCATAGAACAGAGTAATGGGAACAAGTGATTTGAACCTGTAAGTAGGGAATAGATGATATGTTCCCTAGTTATGAGTTCAGATCACATGTTCTCATTACTTTGTTCCTATATTGCTCCATAAGCATCCATTCATCCAAATGCTCATGGAACAGGATAGGAATAGAGTAATGAGAACATGTGGTCTAAACCCATAACTAGGGAACAAATCGTCTCTATTCCCATTACTCTATTCCTATCCTGTTTCATGAACATCCATCTATCCAATAAATGAGACCCACAAAAATGGATGGATGGATGCTCATAAAACAGGGTAGGAACAGAGTAATGGGAATATGTGATCTGAACCCCAGTAACTATGTGAAGCTTTTGAGTAAAAAAGATCTCAAAATACTTGGTTTAAAAGAGGAGATATTTAAATAGGAGTCCAAAGATTTTTCATTCAACGACTTAAATTTGTTTTGGCAATGTTGGCATTTATGAGAGAAGCAATTGCTCAAATGGTGAACAAAGTTGAATTCTGAGGGTACCGCATTAGAGAACACACCCATACCCAAAAATAGGATGACACTTAGTGTCTAAACCTTACATGTTTCCTTCATATATTTATGGACTATGAAATGGTTCCTTCTATTAATGATTCATCATATAGTATGTAATTACATGATTAAAAATTGCAAGCATCTGAGTTCGATATATTGGCTGCTTGTTTGGGCATTTTTGGCTATGGCAGTGCATCATTTTAGAACAAGAAATTTTCTATATTGTGTGTGTGAGAGAAACATGAGACCATTTAGTAAGGTACCTATACAAATGATCCATTTAGTAATTTACTTTCTTAATCCTTATATAATGGAGATACATATACAAATGTTGACATTATGTGCAATTTTTTTGATATGATTGAAAGTCAAAATATTTTCTTTAACGAAGAGCATTTAAAATATAGATGAGAGGTAGAGATCATTTTATGAAAGTATAACATATTAAGAAAACTTACTATTATATTACTTAGACAAATGACTTTTACATCAAATTATAAACGTAGCTAGAGAATTTTTTATACAAAGAAACAAAATCATTTAGTGCATCAAAGACTCAATATTCTTGTTTATGTTACTTATAATATGTGGAAGAATAATATATATTTTATTTTATTTTCTCAATATATATACTTTCATTATTATTGATTTTATAATTACTATGTGATACAATTAATATTGATTATATTTACTATACTAATTTCTAGATCAAAGAAGAAGAATTATCGCTTAATCTCTATTATGATAAAGCAAGAATTATCGCTTGATATCTATTATGACAAAGCAAACACAAGCAAGAGATACTTTTAATTCGAATAAAACAACAATAGGAGCCTGCAAAACAACAGGAGTCTGTTATGCGATAAGACCCTGTTAAGCAATAGGAGCCTGTTAAATGATAGAAGTATGTTAAACGATGGGAGCATGCTATGATAAATCCAGTTAAGACAATTTAAAACAGAAGGCACATATTAAAATGAAAGGAACCTTTAGCAAGTTGAAAACAGAAGGAGCCTACTATAACTGTAACATCCCGTTTCCATACTAGAGGTTAGAACCCTAAATTTTGGTTCATGTGAGATCAAAGAGAGATTGAGAAAAATGCATTTCATGCTCATGCATAATGTCAGCATACACACATGCGAATTTGATTATTGCACACATTAAAATAATTGTTCATGCACTCAGTTGACATTTTTCAGGTATAAATGGTTGTTTTAATGTGAATATGATGCGAAATATGGTTTTGTGTCTTAAAAATTGAGTGGGAATGTATAAGTAGTGAATTTGAATTGTTGGTGAAAATTTGGGAATTTTCTGAAAATTAAGGGTATTTTTGGACTAAGAAAAATGTCAAGTGGCAGAATAATTGATGAATAGTAGTAGAAATAAGGGTCAAATGGAAATGAAAATTTTTATAAATGTCTTTGGGATTTAATGACTTGTGTAACTAAAAATTGGGAGACAATTGGAGTATAAATTGGAGACAAAATAGACTAGTTATTAAAGTGGACCAAAAAGGACCATGAGAGAGTGACATGCCACACCACTTTTTAAGTCACTTTTGTATTTTGGTCTTTCACTTGCCAAAAACGACACCCACCTCCATTTTTCTCAACTTCTTCATTTCTTCATCTTCTCCATTCTCTCCATCTACGAAACTTACTCTCATCTCACCATGTTTGATTTTTATCCAACTCCTTCACTTTGTTTCTTTAATATTCATTGTCTTCTCCTTCTTCTTGCTAAAACACCCAACCCATTTCACCTTCAAAGTTGATTTTCGTGCATGTTGGAGGAGTTAGGATTTTTTGGTGACTTGACGGAGCTTTGGAGCTAAACATGTAAGTAAACTTTGTTTTTCATGGGTTGTCTTCATAGAAACATATTTGTTGATAGTTGGACGTAAAAAATGGTCATGAAATGAGGATGGTGAAGTGAATCACACGTTAATATAATACTTAATAATGACAGATTGATGCACAAGAAGGGGGGTTGAATTGTGGTAAACTTTTCGTTAAACCCCTTTTTGAAAACTTCTTTCGCTTAAAACTTGTTCGTTTCAAAAGAACTACTGTAAATCACGTTTGTAAAAGCTTTTCTTAAACTTGCGTAACACAGTAATATCAGAAATCACGTATAAGAGAGAGAGAGAGTTGAGAGATTTCAACACAATAATTTTTATACTGGTTCACCCCAAACCGTGGGCTACGTCCAGTCCTCAGATAACTTTCTGAAATTTCACTATCTTTCAAAAACTTTACAAGTATTCTTTTTCTCTGAGCCTCTTCAGGTCTCATTACAATCAGTATTCTTTCATACTTAGCCTCTTCAGGCTATCTGTATCACTTTCAAACAACAATTGTTTCGAGCTTGCTACAGAAAATATCGCTCTAGCTTTTGCACAATAATCTCTCTTAAGAGCTTCTAACTTTTGTAAATTGTATATCTCTTGCATGTAATTGTTTCAACAGTTTTATCAGCTCTGTATCTATTGCAGTCTTCAACTTCGACTCATATTTATAGCTTTGTCTTCAACTGCTTCTTGATAACTGCTTCTTGATTTTTTAAAGAAACGGTTATTCAGTTGAGTTCTGTAACTAACTCAGACTGATGCTTCCGTTTGCTTTCTTTCATCTATTTTTCTACTGTTGCTTTCGTCTGCTTTTGTGCTTTTGTCTGCTTTTCAAATAGCTTTCGTCTGCTTTCCAAATAGCTTTCGTTTGCTTTCCATTCGTCTACTTTTGTTTATCTTCTGTCTGCTTTTCATTCATCTACTTTTTTTTATCATCAAAATTATTAATCGTAAAGTCATTTTGACTTAACAATCTTCCCCTTTTTGGTGATAACAAATATCTTTATTAGTAAGATGAAAAGCTTTACAGATTATAGCAAAAATACAAAGATAAGAACTTCATAACTAAAACTTCAAAGTTTTCTTCTTGTATTTTTTTTACTTCTTCTTCTTCTCCCCCTGTGTTTTGTTTCTTCTTTTTTCACTTTTTCTCTCCCTATTTGTTATTAATCAAAAACGATTATAACTGAAAATGTTGCATAAGCTTCTTCATCATCTTTTTAATCTTCTTGACTTCTTTGCAAAGATGAGCTACTTTTGCATGTAAGTTAGGTGCAGCTGTCGGTTGATCATCTGCTTGTGGTCGTTCTTCTTCAAAAGCAATTGTAGTAGTATACGCGTCTAAAGATGGAACACTAGCTTCAATGATCTGTAGGGTTGGAGGTTGAACAGGTAGGAAAGGTTCAGGAAGATATAAGTCATCAGGAACTGGTAGGCGTGGAGCTGGTCTTCTAAAAAAAGGTAGAATCTCTTCAACTGAAGATATTTGCCACAATGGTCGTCGCCGTAAAATAGCCTTCACAATTGGCTTAATTAAGCACATCATATCTCCCACCTTTGTTGGATTGAACTGACCTTCTATAAGTTCTCCACCGACTGGATCAGTTATAAGTGATCGACTACCACTTGTTCTTGGGTCTTCTGAGATGTGATGGGAAATAAACATTCCCGTCACCTTCTTCTTCACATAACCTGCTTCTAAGCACGCTTCGTCTATAAGACGCACTTCTTCTGCAATTTCTTTCGCCGTTAGATCACCCAAGACAGGTTCTGGGTATAGCTTTATCTTCCTCTTATCATCATTTCGCTTTACTGGACGCCTTGGTTGGATATCAGGCACAACCTTTACTGCAGTATCCTCTGTGATTGGGAAAATTGTGTACGGCTGATTCGTCGTCTGTGTTGGATATGGTTTATTTCCTATGATCTTCAAATGCTCATAGAAACTCTTTTCATCTTCATTTAACAGATGCGTTGTGCAACTATTCACAGGAATAGGCTGGAAATGTACCTTAACTTCTCTTCTCGGTACTTCCTTGATGATTATCGAATTAGTCTTCGTCTTTTTAACAGAATGAACCACCTTTATCACTTTGAACTGTAAGTCTTCTTTTCTCAGAGGCTGAAGAGAGTTATCCTGTTCCTCACTGCGTTCTGCTGACTTCTCCGTTTGAACAACAGTGGGTGTAGTCATCTCCTGACTCACTTCCTCAAGAATAGGAGTAACATTCACCAAGCTCATTTCCTGAGTAGTAGAAGCGATTTTCTCCTGACTGTTCTTCTCAGCAATAGGAGTAATTTCCTTCTGACCAACCTTCTCAGCAGTAGGAGTAGTTTTCTTCTGACTGACCTTCTCCTTCTGTTGAGCTTCAATTAGTCTTGGAGTCTTTTGAGATTGTTGCTTCTGCTTCTCAAGCTCCAATTTCCTTTTTCTTTCAAGCTCTTTAGCCTGTTTGGCTGAATCTTCTCGTAAAATCGAGACTAAAGATCTTGTAGCTTTAGGGGCTCGCAACTCAGAGTTTTCTACCTGATTCAACTCTCTGGATTGCTTTTCCTCTTGCTGTCGCACGGTTCGAACTCTAGGTGACCTTCTTGTTTGTTTTGGAATTTCACTCAGAAGTGTCTCCCCTTTTCGTTTTAAAGCGCCTTCTTCTATAACTCGCACCTTGCTACCTTCTTTTTGAGAGGTATTCTTTTCTCTCATGGCTTCTTCTGATGATTTCCTCCTTCCAGCCATGGGCATGTTTGCACTGGTTTGGGATTGAGAACTCTTTGAAGGAGATTTCTGCTTCGTACGCTCCCCCTCAGTTCTTGCTTTCCTCTGAGACTCTGCTTCAGCTTTGTCCAGATTCCTTAATCCCATTTTTGCAATAGTTGTGGAGTCAATAAAACTCCTAACAGGCATTTTATTCCTGTTTCCTCT
Source organism: Erythroxylum orinocense (assembly GCA_025531955.1). Taxonomy (NCBI): domain Eukaryota; kingdom Viridiplantae; phylum Streptophyta; class Magnoliopsida; order Malpighiales; family Erythroxylaceae; genus Erythroxylum; species Erythroxylum orinocense. The sequence goes on from JANZLX010000002.1 coordinate 28,815,545, forward strand.
GTCCAGAAGAACTCCAGACTCCCTGAAAATCCTTGTCAGAAGCATTCCATAAGGATAACTGTTCGTATCCTTCATTGCCTTCACCATATACTGAAAAATCAGATATGGTAGATCTATAGGTTCATGGTTCAAGAGGTAGAATATGCATTGCTCATCCAGTGTTGTCACCAAATGCCTTGAACCAACTTTGGGTAACACGCAATTAAACAGGATTGCATGTAGAACCCTAGCTTTTGCTACCAGACTAGAAGTCTTTCTCTCTGATGGATCATTCTCTCCATATAATTGTCGATTGACTTCTTCTTCATTAACATTGAGCTTTGTCATCCATCTGGCCTTGCTCGTAAGCTTTTCTCCCGCCGATGGACACTCCGTCACTTTCTCAATTAACTCTGATGTGACAATGATAGAAAGTCTATCTACTGAGGAGACAATAGTGTTGTCTACAAGCTTCACATTTTTTCAAAAATCGTATATTTTTGATTGAGCCAAGTTTGTATTACAAATTGGCTGTATTTTCAAAACTGTTTATGCACTCGTTGACTCTTAATTGATGACTTTTGTGCTTAAATTGGTTCCGTATAACGAGCTTTTGTAATTCGCAATTTGTCAGTAAATTGTCACAATTTGATCTTTATTTCTCTATAATTTTCATAAGGACAATTGATACTGCAAAAGGCTATTTTATATTGCAGGAACAAAGGAGTCAATCTATTAGAAAGTCAACAGGTTGTGAGGTCCTTTCCGCACATTGCGGCGAGCAAGTCACTTCCATACGTCGCGACGCATGTTAATTCTCACGTCGCGACGAGCAAGTCGATTCTACAAGTCGCAACGTATTTTAATTCGCACGTCGCGACGTGCGAGCGGATACCCAACTTTAAATAAAAAATTTGCCTCACTGTAGCGACCCGGCCCGAACTCATCTCTATAGATTACTTGCCAAATTAGGTTAAAGGGAGGTCGGCCATACACACACATAACACAGACTGAATACGATACTGATGCGATTTTCTTGTTTATGATTTTGCAATTCGGCAGCCACCACGGACGGATGATCCTCAACCGCACCGCTTTCATCCTCCATCTTTGATTATCATCATCTTCATAGCCGCTTCACCGTCGATCTCTGGAGTCATGGATAGCGTCGGGATTCCAGCAGTGATGGAGTACACCCGAGCTATACGTGGCTAGGCTTCCGACCCTCTTAAAGATGTAACAATGGATTGAGTTCACCGAGGGCATCAAAGGGGAGTAATCACATAGTGTCTGAAGTTTAGTTATGTTTGTGTAAAGCTGTGAGTTAGAGATTGCATCGGTATGACTAGATTAGCATGGTTAATAGTTTAACCGTATGCTGAACATTATGTTGTGATTTGGACATAGTTATTTGTAGAATTTCTATGCTTAATATATGAAGTCTCATATATGT
>JANZLX010000002.1:28817076-28841232 GCA_025531955.1 Erythroxylum orinocense
CCAGAGTAGCCACCGATCAGAGCTTAAAGCTCAACGAGTGAAAATGAGCTTCGAGCTCAAAAGTGAATCAGAGCCTCCGGTTCAACGTTTAATGAGCTATGTATCCCCCAAGTGGATAAGAGACAGTTAGCAATGAGCCCTATATGGGATAGTTTAGGCACTCAGTTACAACAAAGTAACAAATAGAAAGTGGGGCTCATGTGCACTGCATATGCATTATATGAGTGATTAAATTGTATTAAATGTGAAGTGTGAAATGTGAGATGATGTGAATTATGTGTTACGTGACTGGGTGAGCCATCGATAATGGTCACTCATTAAGTTCGCAAAACTCATCCAAAATTTGCAAATATTTTCAGGACTCTGAAGAATATCCCGTTAGGCATACGGGAGTATACATACTGCATGCAAAGGAAAGATAGAGATCAAGATCAGTTCACGTCTGCATTAGTGCTTTCCTGTTTTGGTATAAATTTGTATTCCACGATTTTTGTAAAATAATGTAGTCCGAAATTCTTGTACAATATGTATACCAAGGTCTTTATGTTGTAATGTAAAGTCATTATGGCAAAAAAAAATGTTTTGTTTTCATAATGGGCCCAAATGGCAATTAAAATTCTGATGATTGTTTTGTGATGATTGAGAATGTTTATGAAATAAAGTGGGCCTGATTTGGTTATTGATTTTTTGCAAAATGTGTATATGTTTGTTGTTTCAAAAAAAATTGTACTGAGTTTTAACTACTTGAGTGCTCTAGCATGCCACCCTCGCGGGGCACGGTCTTGAATATCACTCAGGATGTCGGGTACATGTCTTACGGGAGTAGGGTGCTACAATAACAGTGAAAGAGCCTCTTGCTAAAATTAACATATACACAATACAATACGGAAATAAAAAAGTTAAGAAAAGAGAGAGAATGACGCAATCAATATATACTGGCTCGACTTACAACCCAAGCTTATGTTCGGTCTCCAAGTATCCAACTTCAGTGTTTCACTATAAAACCAAGTAGTAATTTGACGAGGCTCTTCAAGCTCACGAGTACTTATTTTTCAAGATTCTCTAAACTTTCAATGAGTACATTTTTTCAAGGTTCTCCAACTTTCCCACGAGTACATAAGTTTCAAGGTTCTTCAACCTTCCAAATTGGTAGTATTGTGCTAGCATCTATAAGCTCTCAACAAATGAAAAAGTAATTTGCTCCATATGAGCTTTAATGATATCTTTAAAAAAGAATTGTCACTTTCTAAGTCACAAGAGATTTGATAATGATATGACTTTCAAGAGTATTGATATATCTCAATAATTTGGCTTTCTCTTTTATTTCCTTCCATGCTTCTCCGTTTTGCAACTTTAGTAGCTCTTGCTTAAATAGACATTTTCTTCAAATAGTCGTTGCTTCATTTACGTTTTAAATTTGACTTTGAATCTTCAATATTATCTCTGCTAAAATCTTACAATAATCAACCGTTAAGAGAAATCTGGAGTTGATTGATGAAATATATAATTAGCAGGATTCTTCTAGATTTTGTATAATAAATAAGGTAAGTTCATAAAAAAGGTTTCTGCAAAAAATTATGCATTTATCATATGATTTTATTTCCTTTTGAGAATTGCCCCGTTAGCAATAAAAGGAAATAACTCTAATTTAAATTTTAAAATATTATAAGGTCATCATCAAAATCATTAATAAGTCTTGAGCTAACAGATTATAGTAAAATTGAAAAGGTGATTTATGAAAATATATTCTTTATAACGAATTAAGAACATTTGTGGATAATTAATTGATATCTTTTTTATACATATTTTGATGATGATGAGATACAACTTCTTGCGAAAACATAATTTTAATTGTTTATATAATTTTAATTTTTATATTAGATTGTATTTTAGTTTGAATTATTAAATTTATTATTAATTAATTATACTTTGATACATTCTTTTTATTTTACTCGTTTACTATATACTAATTTTATAATAATTTAATATTAATTGAAGCTTTAAACTTTAAATTTCTCTTCTTACTAATTTAACATTTGATCTAATTTTTAAAAATATTGATTATTATAAAAAACAATAAAAGACAATTCAATTCTATCTATTCGTCATTTTCTTTTTCAAATAACGGCTAAATTGGGTATGCAAAATCCTTTAGTCGATTTGGTCTCTTTGTTCAATAATTAATAAAACTGGTAAAAGACATAAACATCCCCTATGGTTTAATACATCTTAGAAACCCACCCCCTCCTCCCATATTTTTAAGCGTCTATTTGATTAGATGTTAATTAATGAAATAGAACAAAACATAACGGTTTTTAATTGGAATGAAATGTAATATAGTAAAAAGTTATTTTGGAGGGATGAAATGGTTCATAATGTAATGTAGTGAAATGTTATTTGGAAGATGGATGGAATGTAATGTATAATAAATGACTATTATACCCCTGATATTAAAATGGTTGTTACAGAAAGTTTAACGATATAATTTTAAAACAGAAATTATGTCCAATTAAAAAGTTACAGTTTAAGTCACAACTATGACAAATAATTATACATATATTTTTTCTATTTTAAAATAATAAAAGTTTTATTAATTTATTATTAATTATAATAAAAATTATTATTAATTATTTAATAAATTTAATTTAATGTAATTCTATTATATGTGATTTATATTTAAAAATAATTTATTTATATTTTTATTTATATATAAATATATACAAACAATTAAAGAATATTTTTTAAATATATTTTCTATTTTCATTAATAAAAATTTTTATTATTAATTATATACAATTTATTATTAATAATATAAAAATATTATTATTAGGGTAAGGAGAAATAATAAAAAAATATTATTAATTATATACAATTTTTGTGGACCGTAATAAATGAGTCTGGAGAAAAGGGAATTGGGGTTAGATGAAATAATTGGTATTAAGAAAAATTATTGAGAGTATATTAGGTAGTATGTGTTTATTAGTTTACGTTCCATCCTAAAATTTTCAAATCAGAGGTTTCTTATTTTTACTGTTTAAGAAGGAATGGAACATAACATGAAACCCTCCGCGTCTATCTCATTCCGTTTCATTCCATTATAAAACCCTCAACTAAAAAATAGAAGCATGTTATGTTTCATCTCGTTCTATTACCAACCCCTCAACTAAGCAAGGCCTAAAACTCTTTAAAAAAATAGTTTAGTTTCTTTTCTCTAGAAAAACTCCATTTAGACTTCGGATAAAACATAACGATGAAATATATATTGTATGAATATCATATATGAACTAATTAAATATTATTTATATGGTAATTCAATGCAACTCTTAAACTCAAATCGAAATAATAAATATGAAAAAAAATAAACAATTTATTATAATTATATTTAATTCTTAATTTAAATCCAATTTAATTTATTTTGGTCAAGTTTAAAAATTGAATTGAGTTATCATATTAGTAACATTTGATAAATTTATGTTTAATATTCAAAGAATGCATATTTCAGCTTTATTTTTTAACCTAAATTTAAGAGAGATTATTTAGGAAACTAAAAATTTTAAAAAGCTTTTTCAAGAAATTTAAAGATGGGAAGATTTTTCAAAATTTTCTTAAACTATTAAAAGAATGTCTTCTACCGTTAACAAAATAGATTGATTTTTTTAATAATTAAATTACAACGTTATATTAGTTTAAGGTACATATCTCATATTTAATAATATTAATTAATTAACATATAAGAAAGAAACGTTTTACAAATTATTAAACTATTAAGATCTTATGAAAAGCATTACCACATGTTACACTAACATTAAGCCACACAACTTTCGGTTAAATATTAAACAAGAATGAGCATATATAAAACAAGTAGAGAATTTGCCTCGCATGCATCTCATTATAGATTAGACCTGTACACGATTAGATAGAAAATGTGTAACAAGTAGAGAATTTTGGCACTGTGATGAAATCTAAAATTACAGATGCAATGCTAAATATCCAAATCATCATCCGGATCCTCGTCAGAATCTGGCATCTCATCATCGGAATCACGATAATATATTATCTCTCCACTTCGAGTGTCGTCCTTTCTCGCTGAGATCTTAGTTGACGTAAGAGTCTCCTCGTCTCTGTTGTCTGCTAGAGATCTTCGACCATCATAGATTTGTATCGGTTTACCATTTCCTAAAAAAACATGAAAAAGGACGTTTTTAAGCATGCAAGGAAAGTGACTACAGTCCCAACAAATAATGGAATCTCCAAGTAACAAACAACATTTCTATATGAAAGAAAGGATTGAATCTCCTCTGTCCCAGTCGCCACACCTTGGTGCTCAAACGGAAGAAGAACTTTAGCCCTCTCAGCTCGCTCCTTCTCTGACAGTTGTAGACTAAACTGCACCTGTTAAGAGAAGGTCCATTTCAGCAAACAAAAACCCTCACAAATGATTATTGTACAAGCCAATCCCCCTAGGTAAAGAGGTTAACAACATGGTCTTCTCCAATATTGGTGACAGTATGAGTAAGTACTTAACATAGGTGTAACCATATGTTCGTCTGAGAAGTGCATCTTAATTAACTATACATTAATGCTTGAGCATATACAGAGGGGGCATACGTGGATGCACGTAAAGAGTTAAGAATACAACAGACCTTAAGCAAGAGGCTTTGACTGAGATTTCCCGTGTCAGATGAAAGGGACACAAAAGAAATACCGGATTGTCCAATATGAAATTCTTCAGTCTGAGTAAAGACAAGAAGCTATTACAGCCAACAGCAGTTTACAGTAAGTTAAATTGCATATAGTGAGATTGCAAGTTACCAATATACGAACACGGCCATTTCGGCGTTTGAATCGAACATGAAGTTTTCCTTCTCCAAAATTTTGTTCCCTCAAAGATGGACTTTCCACATCTGCTCTCTCCCTATTAGCAACAACCTGGTTAGATGGTTCCATACTAGCCACCATAGAAGATACGTATTCAAGAGAAGATGCAACCCCGACTTCATGCAGGTCTAGATGCAACAACCAAAAGATACTGGATATTTGCTCTGCAGCCACAAAACAGAAATGAACATACAGGACACAATAGACGACTTGTATCCAAAGCAATGCATCCCCGCCACCAGATAAAGCATTAGCATCTTCCAACTCATGATACACAAATGGAGAAAGTACATAAAAAGATCATCATGCTATCCATATAAAAATTCAATGCAAAACATTCTTGCACCTGACAATGAGGCCACATCAGAATATATTCAGTGAGAAATAGCATGCGCAATGCAGCCAGTAATTGCAGGCTAGAAGAGCATAAAAGTGTGTACCATGGCTTCGCAGATTGCTTACAAGCCCTGCAACTTTTGAAACAGAAGCATGTCTTAGCATTTCACTTGCCTAGTCGAATTATAAAAACAAAAAACAAAACAAGATTAGAAGAAGCAGAAGAAAAACATTGAACATCAGATTATTACATAGGTAAAACTCTTTTTCCTTGTTTCATATAATTTTAAGCACCTAAATACCTAAATATGCATGCATAATAACAGGAAAACAGATGTTCGTACCAGAAAGAAATATATCACTGAATTTGATCTTATATCTCACAATACTTGGGAAATTACCCCCAATAATTTTATCAAATTACTAACATATACACAATTCATTTAGATGATCGACAAGTTCAAAAACAATAATGTCAGAACAAATTGTTGAAGAATGAAAAAGTTAAATAAAAAAAGGTAAATTTTTAATGAAATCAATTCAAGCTCTACAAGAGCAATAAGAAATGCAGATTCAACATGCAACCTGATTTGGTGGGATGAAACAATTGGTTTAATAATGAAGATACAATGTTCACGCACACTGCTCATTTGCAGTTAATTAGCTATTTCATTTTCCCTTTTTTATATTTAGCTTTAATTATTAGTTTTTATTATTGGTAATCTGATTACAACATTCAATTATTCTTTATCCTTCTTAGCAAAAGGGCTTATTGTCTATTCGGATTAGTTGAATTAGAATCCTAGTTTCACAAAGGTTCGTGCTAATTCTAGTAGCCATTTCTCAAATTTCTTCTAAGTAACCGTCTCACCATTATTAACTCACATGTGCAAGAGCCATAGCATGATACTCCACCTCTGCACCGAATCAAGCAACAATGTTATTATAGGCCCTAGACCAGGTTCTAGTTATGGGACCCTACAAAATAATATCAAGTTGGCTGTTTATTAGAGCTTTTCTTCCTTTATGACCTATTTTGGTAGGTTAGGAAGCAAGGGCTCATTAGAGATGGAGACAGAAACTATGAATAAAAAATTCTACTTTATCGCCAGCTTTGAAAAACTTAGACTTTTCTTGACAGCCATAACAAACTACTAATAAAAGGCTATAAAATCTTAACTGAAAAACACAAATAAAAACAACTGTTATATATTCAAATTCAAAATTTAAAAATAAACTTATCCACCTTTCTATCTTCTTTTTCCCGTGAGTAAATCTCTTGAAAACTTGGTCAAAAGGGACTATTCGAACAAACTCCCCTCCGTCCAACTGGACTGTTTGTCGTTACTAACTTGTAACATTACTCTCCCCATCAAGAACGCGATTGACCTCAAGTGCAAAAGAGGGATGGTGTTGAAGAATAGTTGAAACCAATTCTCAAGAAGCTTTGATCGGTGAGAAGCCTTCCTAATATACCAGAATTTGTTGGGTTCAAACTGAATTTCCACAACCACAGGGAAGATAAATTTTGGGGCAACATCCAGCATAAGAAGAACAAACATGCCTTTTTTAAAAAGTTAACCAAGACAAAGATGGAGGAACAAAGAGGGTTAAATGTGATGAAGCATTCTCTCAAGGACAAAGACGCAGGAAGTTGGTTTGGTTAGAATTGACAAAATTCGAACAAGAAGATGACAAAGGAGTAGGAGATCTAGAGATATCCTTGCACACTATAATGGGAGTGTGGAACACACAAACTACACAACTATCCAGGCTTTGCTCTCGCCTAAGCCAAGCCGATGCTCCCCTCTTTCTTTTGATTTTGCTTCCCGCCTCAACTCTTTCCTTCCTCTTTTCAGTTAATTCATGGAACATCTCCGTCTGTCCTAGATCGAGTCTCGTGGTTCTTAAAGGCTAAGACATGCTCTTTTTACCATCAACAATTAACTGATACAGCGGTTGTGAACCCACCCAGATTTCTTATGATTTTGCTTCCGGCCTTTACCGATGATGGTTGATTGGACCTAATTCTTCTCTCTTTTGCTCAAGTTCTTGAAGTTCTTCTCGCTGGGATAGAGCTAAAGAGCATGCATAGTTGTTCCGAAGCTCTCGCTGGGTTTAGAGGTCTTATTAGCCTTTAACTCTTCGTATCTATGATCTTCAAGGAGTCTTTCAAAGTGATGAAAAAACTTCAAGAATCTGTGTTGGTAAGTAACATACCTCTTACAACACTATTTATGCTCTCACTTCTTTGTGTTGTTATGTTTGTACAAAACATTTGTCTTTCATACACTAAAGCCCATTTTTTCTTTATCCCAAACATGCGCCTCAACCATTCATTGTCTTCAAGTCCATATTTGCACATCTCATTCCATGCATTTATAAAATCTCTCTCTTCTTCAAAATCATATATGCATGAGCTAAAATCTTTAACAAAATCTTTGAATTGAGAGAAAAACACCATTTAAATAGATGGCTGCATTTTGATATATGTGTTAAATACATAAGTGATGATGAGTTTCAGGCCATCTTAATACTAGAGCCTTTTCCATTGTTGCATCTTGGTCTGTAAGAATAGTTTTAGATCTTTTATCACACACAGCTTTCGCAAAAATATCAAACAATCATTCAAACATGAGGGATGTCTCATCATATAACAATGCAACACCAAAGAATGTAGTTTGCTTGTGATGATTGACACCTACAAGGGGACAACCTTCATTGTTCTTCCAGTAAATCATGTCAAATCACATCACCAAATTTTAAATAATCTGCTCTCATCTTTGCATCTGACCAGAAAATGTTGGTTATTAAATCATCTTCGTCAACTTGGATAGCATAAAAAAAATTCGGATCATTTAATTTCATTTTATGCCAATATTTTAGAACACCTCCTATATCCCCTCTTTTCGCATCTCTCATTCTTTTAGACCGTAAAGAATTTCCGTGGTCATCTAGTATGAAACTTAAATTCTCTCGACCACCTACTTGCCTAACCATGACATTATATGATGCCTTTGGTGGGATTCCTACGTCATTTGCCATTTCAATTTGCATTGTTGCAGGTAAACTTAGCTTTCGGTGAGATCTGTGTAATTGCGTTTTGTTTGGACTTAAGAGATAGTAATTATGCTACTCAATAAATGGAATCACACAGAGTTCTCCACCTTTTCGACGGTTGACTCTCATTTTAGCTTCACAATCAAACCTTGTTTCATGGCGTGATGTTTTCACATACATATGTCGTTTGTCTTTTTCTTGTTTGCCTTCATCACTACAACAAAACAATCTGTCAATGAAGTTTCCATATTTATCTTTGTGATTTCTACTTCTCTGTATCCCAAACCCGACTTCTTTAGCATATGCCAAATAGATTTGGTAAGCATCTTCTTCTATCTTAAATTCCATTCCAATTTTGGTTTTAATTCTTTGGATGCAAATGAGCGGGTAGCTTGCAAATCCTGATTACTGTTTAAACTCATGACAGCTATAAGCTACTGTTTATAATTAAAAGAACGAGAGATAAGAAAAGAGGGGATATCGGAGTTGTTCTGGAATATTTGCATAAAATGCAATTAAATGATCCGAATTTCTTTTATGCTATCCAAGTTGACGAAGATGATTTAATAACCAACATTTTCTGGTCAGATGCAAAGATGAGAGCAGATTACTCAAAATTGGGTGATGTGGTTTGCTTTGACACAACTTACTAGAATAACAATAAAGGTCATCCCCTTGTAGGTGTCAATCATCACAAGTAAACTACATTCTTTGGTGTTGCATTGTTATATGATGAGACATCCCTCATGTTTGAATGATTGTTTGATACTTTTGCAAAAGCTATGTGTGATAAAAGACCTAAACTATTCTTACAGACCAAGATGCAGCAATAGCAAAGGCTCTAGTACTAAGATGGCCTGAAACTCATCATCACTTATGTATTTGGCACACATATCAAAATGCAGCCATCCATTTAAGTGGTGTTTTCTCTTAATTCAAAGATTTTGCTAGAGATTTTAAACTTATGCATATATGATTTTGAAGAGGAAGATTTTGTAAATGCATGAAATGAGATGTTTTGCAAATATGGACTTGAAGACAATGAATGGTTGAGGAGCATGTTTGGGATAAAGAAGAAATGGGCTTTAGTGCATGAAAGACAAATGTTTTGTGCAGACATGACGATAACACAAAGAAGTGAGAGCATAAATAGTGTTGTAAAGAGGTATGTTACTTATCAACACTCAACACAAATTCTTAGAGTTTTTTTCATCACTTTGAAAGACTCCTTGAAGAGTGTAGATATGAAGAGTTAAAGGCTGATAAGACCTCCAAACCCAATGAGAGCTTCGGAACAACTACGCATGCTCTTTAGCTCTAACCCAGCGAGAAGAACTACCAGAACTTGAGCAAAAGAGAGAAGAATTAGGTCCAATCAAGCATCATCGATAAAGTCCGGAAGCAAAATCAAAAGAAATCTGGGTGGGTTCACGACCACTGTATCAGTTAATTGTTGATGGTGGACAAAGTTACGAAGCTTTGTCCAAAAAGAGCACACCTCAGCCTTTAAGAACCCTGAGACTTGATCTAAGACAAACGGAGATTTTCCATGAATTAACCGAAAAGAGGAAGGAAAGAGTTGAGGTGGGAAGTAAAATCAAAGGAAAGAAGGGAGCATCGGCTTGGCTTAAGCGAGAGCCAAGCCTGGATATTTGGGTTTTATTAAAAAGTCAACGTTTTAGCATAGGAATAGCAATCATGGAACAGCTGACCAAATGGCCAAAAGGGACCATTCAAACAAAGTCCCCTCTGTCCAACTAGAATATTTGTCGTTACGAACTTGTAACATTACTCTCCCCATCAAGAACGCGCTTGAACTCAAGTGTAAAAGAGGGATGGTGTTGAAGAATAGTTGAAACCAATTCTCAAGAAGCTTTGGTCAGTGAGAAACCTTCCTAATATACCATAATTTCTTAGGTTCAAGCTGAATTTCTACAACCACAGGGAAGATAAATTTTGGGGCAACATCCAGTATAAGGAAAACAAACATGCCTTTTTTATAAAGTTAACCAAGACAAAGATGGAGGAATAAAGAGGGTTAAATGTGATGAAGCATTCTCTCAAGGACAAAGACGCCAGCAGTTGTTTTGGTTAGAATTAACAAAATTCGAAGAAGAGGATGACAAAGGAGCAGGAGATCTAGAGATATCCATGCACACTATAATGGTAGTGTGGAACACACAAACTACACAACTAAAAATGGTGGTGGAAGGAAGATCAATGTGGGTACTAATAAACTCCAAAAGCACCCACAACTTTATTAGTGTTGTTGCTGCAAAACAACTTGGTTTCTCGATCATATACAAACCAGGAACAAGTATTTGAAACTAATAGGGAGAAGATTTCCAGTTCCAGCATGTGTTCCAAGTTAACCATGACACTTTTCATATTAACCATGACACTTTTCATATTGATTTATATGTTATTCCTTTAGTGAGATTTAATTTAGTTTTGGGGGTTAAATGGCTGCATACCTTGGGTCCAATTTTATGGGATTTTGCTGATTTAACTATGAGCTTTGACCTTCAAGGGAATTGAGTTAAGTGGCAGGGAAAATGATTAGATAAGTAGGTAACAACTCAACATATTTAAGGATCCATCACTCCCAATTGAGTTAGAGAAGTTATTGGTTGAATTCTCATATTTATCTAGCAAACCAATAGAGTTACAGCCTGCCAGTGAATGTCACTAGTGAATTACACTTCTCCTAAACTTGGCACTTGTATTGATTTGGCCCTATAGATATCCGCATTCGCAAAAAGATAAGATTGAGCGAGAAAGCAAGGATATGTTGGCCCACCGCATCATCAGGCCGACTTGGTCACCATTCTCCTCTCCTAGTGTTGCTTGTTCCTAAGCACGATGAGTCATGGAGATTTTGTGTCGACTATTGGAAATTAAATGTTAAATCTGTGAAAGAATGGGGGAGGAATTATAGGACGGCTAATATAGAACTATGTATTTTTCCAAGTTAGACTTATGGAGGATACCATAAGGTTTAGATGGATGAGGTAACTATAGAGAAGACTATAGTTCGAACCCATCATGGCCATTTTGAGGTTTTGGTCATGCCTTTCGGCCTTGTTAATTCTCCATCAACTTTTCAAGCCTTAATGAACGAGATCTTTCGATCTCACTTGCATAAGTTTGTCTTGACTTTTTAAACGACATATTGGTTTATAATAAGACATGGATTTACAACACTTACGCAGTGTTTGAAAATATGGTGTGCTCACTGCTTGTTTGTTAAGAGAACCAGGTGCACCTTTGGGAAGTCTAGTTGACATACTAGCTTTACATTATTTATGGTGTAAATGTCTCGATGGATCCTCCAAAGGTCCACGGAAACCGCTTAGTTAGTTACAACCTTTCATGGATTCTTTGGGTTAACAAGATATTATAGACAATTCATCAAAAGCCATTGTAAGATAGCAACTCCATTGATAAAGTTGCTGAAAAAGAATTCCTTCTAATGTAATGAAGTGATTATCAAGGCCTTTTCCATTAAGAAAGCCTTGGTCAAATCCCCAATTTTTCAACAACCCAATTTAAGAGTTTGGGGTGGAATGTGACGACTTTGAGAAAGGGATCAAAGTTGTTTTGCACCAAAAGGGCCACCCTACTGCATTTTTAAGTAGGCAGAATGTGAAGAGAAGTGAATTGAATGGGGTGGCAAGGGTGGTGCGACATTGGCGTCCATATCTATGGGGGAGGACATTCCTCATTAGAACAAACCATTTTAGCCTTAAATATCTACTAGAACAATGTCTATCTACCTCCCATCAGCGACATTGGGTGAGTAAATTGATAGGTTGTCAATTCAAGGTGGAGTATCGAGCTAGTTCGTATATTCTCTAGTCATCCTACATGAAGTTGCTTTCCCTACTAGTACATTGATCTATTATAGCTAAATAGACGTTTGACACATCGTAACTATGAAGCATGGTTTAAAAGGATAGTCATTTGATGCTAAAGAGCTTAAAGACTATAGAGGAAATAAAGATAGAATTAGTCAACCACAAGCTTTATTTTGGTGGGATGGAGGATGAGAATTGAGTTGACAATAAAGACAACAAGGGCCGAATTTTAAATTATGTTTGAATTTCTTATTAAATAAGAAGTAGTAGTAAGAAATTATGTTATTCTAATTTTGGATATGTTATCCTATTTGTTTAAGACTTAAACTTATAGAATTTTTATTAGAATAAGATTTAAATTTGTTAGGAACTCTTTTCTAATAGAATAAGGATTCTAAGAATTCTATAAATATGTGTACTCAGCTCTTCAATAAGAATAGATCCTCAATTTTGTTTCTGCAAACTTGAGTTTTCAATTAGAAAGTATGACACTTTCTCTTGAGAGTAATTATTGGACCTAGGCATGATTCCTAGTTTCCTACCCTTCATTGTTTGTGTTTCTTACTAAATCCCAGCAAATCAATCCCTAAATTCTAGCCATATCAAACCCAAATTCCAACCTTATTAAGCCCTAAAATCCTAGCATAAAATTTTCAGCAAACAACTCCAAAAATCTAGCTATATCAAATCTAAAATTTCAGATTTTTCATCTAAAATTTAGACCTGAACCTTGATATTCCAACAGCCTAATATTAGTCATATTTCCTAATTTTTTGAATTTTAGCTAATAGTTAATACTTCTTCTATTTGTCCTACATTAATTTGGTATTAGATCTTTGATTCACAATGACGACACATAGCAGAAGGGCATGTAAAGAATATTCAGCATCCAAGAGCAAGATGAAATACTTTTAAGAAACACAGAAAGAATGGATATTAATGACCTTCGATCACAAGGTGCCCCAAGAACTAGTCCTAAAAACAACATCAACCTTACATGACCAATATTTATCACATTCTACATTAAAGACAACTTCAGACGAGGTGGGGAGAATTGATACAAAAGAACTTATTTATTGAAGAAATAAAAGAGGAAGAATTATTCAACCACAACCTTTACTTTGATGGGATGGAGGATGGGAATTGAGTTGATGAGAAAAAACAACAAAGGTTGAAATTTAGAATATGTTAGCATTCTTTATTAGATAAGAAGTAGTAGTAAGATAAATATGCTATTCTAGTTTCAGATATTTTATCCTATTTGTTTAAGACCTAAACTTATAGAATTTTTATTATAATAGAATTTACAGTTTTTAAGAACTCTTTTTTATTAGAATAAGGATTCTAAGAACTTCTATATAACTAATTGTACTCAGCCCATCAATAAGAATAAATCCCGATTTTTTTCTACAAACTTAAATTTTCAGCTGGAAGGTATGATGCTTTCTTCTAAGAGTGATTCCTAGTTTTCTACCCTTCATTGTTTGTGTTTCCCACTAAATTCCAACGAACCAAACCATAAATTCTAGCCATATCAAACCCAAATTCTAATCATATTAAACCCCAAAATTCTAGCATAAAATTTTCAGCAAACAAAACCTAAAAATCCAGCTATATCAAATATAAAATTTCATCATTTCTAGCTAAAATCTAGACCTAAAACTTGATCTTCAAACAGCCTATATTATCCATATTTCCTTATTTTGTTAGTTTTAGCCACTAGTTAATACTTCTTCTATCTGTCCAACATCACCACTGCATTGAGTAATATTAAAAAAAAACAATTACTTACACTTGAAGCCTTTGGTAGTATATTTTTTTTTTAAATTAAGAAATGTTGGGCATGGTAAAGTCGTACTTTTCAAGATTGGTTAACAAAATAGAGCAAGTATTATAGAAGCACAATTTAACATACTAATACACCAAATGCAAGAAAATGTCCAAATAAACCAAGAAATGACATAGCAAGTAATAACAACAATCACATATAAAAGGCAAAATATGTTGTCATTATTGGTAGACTGAACGTAAGACTATCCTTATGAGGTCGTTTATTACATGGTTGATAATTGTGAAGAAATTTCCAAGGGTTTGTATACCTCTCAGCATATATGCAATTCAACACTAATTTTCTCGGTAAAACTTCAGTGTATGGGAAGTTTGCACATATTGTTCAAAAATAGTACTAGATGCTATAACTTACTAGGTAGTACTTCTACAGATAAAACAATTGTGTACATCCAATCAAATCACTCATAAAAGTAAGCAACATCAACTATACATCAAATCAGGATTCACCATACATCCAAAACCTAAAAAGGTGGCTACATATCAAGGAAAATTTTCCCTTGAAAATATGGGGACAGGAAGTTATTAGCCGCCTATTGATCATAAAACACCTAGTAATTTTTGTTAGAACTTCCTATCTCTTCTCGTTCAGCAATTTCAATTCAAATAAAGCTGCTTAAAGAACTAGAAAATCATGGCATGGAGCCCAAGTTGCAGACCCTTTAAGAACAACAAACACTAGATTTACATAGTTACCGAGTCAATCGCAACAGTGAAACGCATTTTTCCTTGTCCAACCAATCCTGAAATCACGTCAAAGACACAAGTAACAAAATGAAATGCTTGTCAGTTGTCAAAGCACAAATCTACTTTGAATCCATAACTTGCACATGGAAAACATACGTTTCCCCAGTTCAAGAATCGAAAGATGCAATTTGTCGATGTCTTTCACATCCTTGTAGGCATGTACCAAAGCTGGGGAGTCGCGTGAAATTTCCTTGAAATTGTCAAGCCGATCCCTCCAACCAAGAGGATCAGTATAACAATCCAATATACCGATCCTATAACAGCATTTAAAATACTCCATTTTTATTATCCAAGCAAAAAGCAAACAAAAAGGAAAGAAAAAGGAAGAAGAGGAAAGATGAGCATGTACCATTGATGAGAAGAAGCCACATCAAGTTCTCTCCTCTTTAAAAACTCCAAATAAAAGGAAGGGTTCCTCGTGAAGGAAACGATTACAATAGCACTGTAAGAAGGCAAAGGAAGCGAGATTGAGATTGCGAATAGTTTGGCAAGGAAAAAGAAAAGAGGACTGACCGTGACTGGGACTTGGACGCGAGAATGGAGGAGGAGAGGTGGGATAGTACATATGAGAAAACTTGGAAACCGTGAGGAGACGTGGAGCTGTCTTTTATGGTGAGAGCTGCTGCGAGCTCTCCGTCTAGGACTCCGTCTCGCAGTGTCCGGCAAATAGTTTCCGCCGCCATTGCTGCTCTGATGCCAAGTTCCGAAAGCCGAAGGTTGGGAATGCAAAGTTAACAAAAACAGAATAAGAAGAAATGCAATGTTAACAGTGTATGTTCGACGCATTCTCCAGAAGCCATTTGAAAACAAAAACAAAATAAGGAGAAGAAGAAGAAGAAGAAGAACTTGCTTACCTTCTAACTGGAACTTCCACAGACAGCAGTGGGAACCATCGATCACTGACCTATACGCAACACAGATCTCAGTGAATTCCCAAATAAATCAAAGAACCAAACCAGTTCCCCACCCCCGAAATGAATATTATTACGAAAATAAAACATGGCAGAGAAGCGGCACAAGCAAAACTGTTCCCCAATCCCTTCGGAAAACCCATTAACATAACCTAATCCCAATCCCTCACTCTACCATACCCATTCCGACCTCACCCTATCGATACCCATTCCGACCTTACCCAATCGACATCCAAAATTGCATTGAAGTGGGAACAGAAGTGTGTATTGACGTGGGAACAGAAGAGAAGAATCTGCAACAAAATAAATAACTTACCGTGTTATCAGTGGAGATGCAGCCGCACGAAGGAGGAGACAATGGAGCTATTTGTTTTAGGTTTCGTGGGAGACGTTTAAGCGAGGTTATTTTCGATTTTTGCCAGACTTGTCCCATGGACAGAACGCGTCTGTACTGGGAACAGATCATCTGTTTCATTGCTGTGCCAGTGCTGTTCTATTGCATCTGGTCCATATATTTTTGTGAGTCCCATATGACCAGATGTAATGGAACAGTATTGGCACAGTAATTAATAATTATAGAACAAGTAATTTCATTTGGTCTGTACCTCGGTTTTGTTTTGGACAGAAAATGCGTGTCCTTGTTTACTAAGGACAGGACAGAAATTTTTAAAGACATCAAACAAACATGTTTATGGACAGAACTTTTATATCTTTGCCCATTATTCTCATCTCTAAGGACAGTAATCATACACTGGGTTAGATTCGGTAACTTGAGTAGTAGTCAGACCACAAGAGTATAAGTTACGAGGCCCAATGAACATGCAAGTTACCGCTAAACGATTTAATCAATTATAGTTTGCCTACCCATAAGAGAAAACTAATTATCCAAAAAATAACATGATATTCAATTCTTCATAGAAAAGTCGGAGACAATTATTTAGTAAGCTTAGAAGAAATAATTGAAATCCCTAATCACTTGATAAGCAATAGATACAATGAAATAGCACTGTAATATAAAAGAAATACTAATAACATTAGCAAACACAGACTTATGATGAACATTTATGTATAACCAATGAGTAATGAGTTTGTCTTAGGCCCTTAAAATCCCAATAAATGATTGATAAGCATGGAATTAAAACAATAAGCTATTAGTATAAAATATACTTCCTTTTATTTAAAATAAGTGTTATTTTAGAGGGATTTTAATTATTTAAAATAAGTATCGTTTGTGACTTTTTATGCATATTTATGATTTTACTTTCAAAATTACCCTTTAATTTCTCTCACATCTTAATTATACAGATTACACAAAATATATTTTCAATGTACTTTAACATGTAATTAATAAAGGTATGTTAGATATTTCATTAATTTTCTTAATAAGTGTGCATTCCTCTAAAACAACACTTATTTTGAATAGGAAAGAGTATAAGTTAGTTTAGAACCAGCAATTTCAATTATTTATAGGAACTTCAAGTCTTCAAGATTTTAAAGAAGATTCAGGTTTTGTTTGGTAAATAGCTTATTAGTCTTTTTTTTAATTGATATGCTTTAACAGTTTGACTATGTTCAACAATTGATAATTATGTTCAAGTAATTAGCTGATTGGATTGACAAATTGAACCCAACTGGCTGATTTTGAAAACGCTACTATAAAGAGCGTTTTCCTCCAGCTGCTGAGAAATTAGGAAATTAAAAAACTATTATATCTAAAAGTTATTACAAATTACTCAAAGAGATAAAGATCGAGATGTAGAAATAGAGATAGACATAAATTTGACTTAATTTATATAAATTTTAAAAAGTTAATCGTTAAATTAAAATTTTAAAATATTAAATATAAATTAAAATTTTCATAAAATTAAATACTTTTAAAATTGTTATCTCTAATTATATTAAATTAATTACTTTTGTATATTACATTAATTATTTTTGTATAGACTCGAAATTTAGATCCATTTGTATATCAATATTTAGTATATAATATTATTATCACTTTTATATTGTGTTTAATTCAATTCAATTTAATCTAAAATTAATAAATTGAATTTAAATTAATTATTTTTATTTAAGTTTAAATTTTAAGAGATTAATATAAGCAGTTTTTTCAAAAAAAATATTTTAATTTAATAAATTAAAAAATATAGTTTCAAATTTTCAATTTTCAAATTAAAATTAAAATAACAAAAAAATTATATCTCCTTAAATTATAAATTAAATTGATATCATTTTTACATCTTCAATTTCACATTAAGCTTGTTGGTGTTGCATTTAAGAAAAAAGCTTCCGGTGTGACTCGATCAAACCCATTTTCAAGCTTATTTTTAGTGGCATTCTAGTAATCTCTCAAGTTTTTCAATTGGCCCTTGTAAATCCAAGAAAATCTCGAGAAGTTTTTAATCAAACTCTATAAATTTCTTTTAAGTCATACCCTCATAAATTATTTTACATATAAATAAATAATATTAAACAGCTAATTTTGTCAAACATCTTTAAATAAACAGTTGATATTATCTGTTAGTCAAATTAATTATATTAATTCGCTATTAGGTAACAGCTAATATAATTTGTTGATTACTAAACAGGGCCTTAGATGAATGGCCTATATGCAAGTGATATATAAAGATTGCTAATGATATAAAGATAAAGTGAGGGAGATTCAACTTGTGTCAATTCCTTGTTTCCTTAAAAAAGAGTGAAAGGGTTCACCATAAAATCTAAATAAAAATGGAGAATAAGGTGGTATTAATAATTCTAAAATTCAACTTACGAAGAGTGGAGAAAAGTCAAAAGAAGACAAAAATATTATTCAATAGATTAAAAGGTCTTCTTTAACTCGAATTTAAGCATACACCTTCTATGTCTATTGTTTTTATGATAATCACTCTTAAACTCTCTGGGGCAATGTTATCTTAAATTTGCAAATATTAAAAGAATGCTAATTATTTAATATTGATAATAATTAACATAGAGATAGTTTTCATATACCACATAATATAATATTAGTCTAATATCACGTAAAGAAGAGGAGTAAGTCAAGTGATAAAGGGCTGCCTTAGTGCACAAGGTTCTCTGCTTTGCAAGGGTTAAGGGAGGGTTATCAATTGTACACATTCTTACCTTTGATTTTACAAAGATGTTGTTTCCATGACTTGAACCCTTGACCTTCCAATTGTAAAGGAGCAACTGCCTCGCCCTTTGGAGTTAGTCAAGTGATAATCATTTAAAATTCAAGTAAATAAATAAACTCACATGTAAGTGATTATAGAATTAAAGAGTAATTTTATTTGCAATAGTGTCTCCAGTACACCAACTCTTTAAAAAGGAAACATCTTGAAAATTAAAATAGTAATTATACCTACTAAAAAATCAACCTTAGAAAAAAAAAACTTTACGTTATGAAGAAGATGATGAATAAAGTCATCAAATCTTAGAATAAAAAATTGATACCAATGGTGATTTTGTTAATAATCCTAATTTCATCATAATGATTCTCATATTATGTTATATCCCTTTCTTTTGGTGACTTTTAATGAACCTAACAAGTCTAAGTTTTTAATAGAAAACTATTTATATGTTTTAAAAGTTAAAATAAAGTCATAACCAAATAAAGAGTTCTATACATACAAGTACAAAAGAGCAAGGTAATTAGTGACTTTACAAACCAAAACACCTCTATGTTAATCTATAGAGTATTAAATTGCAAGGAAATTATAGACCCCAATTAATAGACAAATATTTTTCTATATTTATATACCCATATTTAGTATGTTTTGCTTGTTATTTGAGAGTTTTATAATAGTGATAATTATCTTCACATAAAAAGAGGAGAAGTATTCCAGTGAAATTATGCCATGTAATGGAAGAATTGAAGCAATTTTGTAGATACATGGCAATGTACAGTGATTGTATAAGTCATTGTAAGCATGTGGAGCTTCAAAGACAATTCTTACTTGTGTGAAGTTACTTGCCTGTGTATGTTGTTGACAGTGGGTCGCAACACTATAACAAAAATAAGTAAACTTAAAACTATAACTATTGATAAGTCTAGATCAATCTTATAGAGATTAAATCAAATCACTTTTCTAAATTATATTTATATGTAAACAATAAATTAAATTGGAGAGGGGGGGCGGAATAACAAAACAAAATGAAATTGAACTAATAAAAACAAATAAAATTAAATAGTATTAATGTTATTTATGTTATGTTATTTTTATTTCAATGTTCTTTATTTTTATTTTATCTTTTTATATTCTTTTGTTTACATTTTGCAAGGCTGGATGTATTTAATATAGGATGGATCTTCTTCAATTCAAGACTCCGTACATATTCTTATTTAGGGCAGTACCAATCAAACATTTCTCAATTTCTATTGTTTTTTTTAATTTTTATGTGCTTCAACTTTATACACTAGGCACAATGTACAATCTTAAGTATGGAGAACGAATTTTAATAGTCTTAAGTTTATTATAATCTTTTTTATTAATTCGTTCTAATAGACATCCATAGTTAGTTAATCTGTCCAAAATACTTTACATAATTATTGATTATTAAACTGAATTAATATGAAAAGCATGAAAGTTAGAATATACTTGCTTTTATAAGTTATATTTTTAGTTCTCATTAAGCTAATTAATTTGAATAAAAATTGCATATTATTTATATATAAGATCTTTGTTTAGAGCTTTTGTACCTAGTAGCAAATACATCATTATTTTAAGCTCTTCTATTCTTTCGTGTGGGTTATTATGGATAGATGGATAATTCTAGAACTTACCTATTTATTCATATTGAGATCACATTTGCTAAATTAGAAACATTGAAAAGATAAAAGCATTTAAATTTAACCTTTGCTTAGCCTATTTTTTGTTTATTATCTTATCATATTTTATCCCTCAAGGGTAACCAATTTTGAGACAACCCTTTTTATTGATTATAACCACATTATTAGCCTTTACCTTATTTTTCTTGAAGCCTTTTTATTATTTTTGAACCCTGAAGGCTATTAAAATTTCTTGTTTGCTTGAAACTTAAAATTTGAAAATGTCCAATATTTTTTTAATTGTTGGTACATGATGAGTGCTAAAAAAAGATATTGAAAGCATAATATTGAATAAAAAAGGGTTAAAGTTATAGTAACAATGGAATTATGGTGTGAATGACCTATATTTTGAAGAACTAAGTTGTATGTAATTTTGTTATGTAAATTTCCTTCAATTTATTACTCTTTTTATTATTTGTATTATACCATAACCTACGCCTCATTAAAACCTTATAATAAGAACTTTTGATTTATGTTTCTAGTCTACTTATAAGTGGCGGAGACATGATTTTATTACAAGCTTATGGCTAAGAATCTTTTTTATTAATCGATTTAAGAGTTCTTACATTTTTCACCTTAAACACTATAAGTTCACGAGGGTGTAAAAATTTGTGCTTTTGATTTCAAAACAAATATCTATGTGATTGCTCTTGATATTGACTTATGAAGGTTCGTTCTATAATGACTTGAATTTAATTGTATGTTAATTTGATTGATATGATTGTTTGCTCAATTATAATTTATGCATTACTATAAGTATACGGATCGTATATTGTAGTACACAAAATATTGTTCCTATAAAGATTAGATTAGTCACATAAAAAATTGAATGTACTTTGTCTAATAAATATTGAATTAATTGAATTAAAGTAAATTAATTGAAATTAAAATAAACTAATCAAACTAAACAATTGAATAAGTGAAGCTACCAATAAAAACAAAGTTAATCAATAATGAAAACTTAGGGGTTATTCTATCCTTGTTTTGTCTTCCCTTTTTCTTATTAATTCAATTATGCTTGATCTTAGATATCCTAATGTTTTGATTATCCTCTCTCGAGATTTAATCAAGTAATCCCATTTGAATAGATAATAACTGAATTGCTACCTTTCGATTCACAAAACTACTTGCAACTACTCAATTAGATTTAAAGCAATCTTAAGGAGAATTAACTCACAATTAGGATATCTCTGTAATTGTTTATTAATCTGATATCCGTAGGTTTATTAAGGTACCAACACTCATTGCTCAACTTAACGCATATAACTTTGATTCAATCTCTAGATTTCTTATCAAGTATAAGTGTTACAAATACCAAAAAATATTAATTTATTGAATTCAACAAGATAAAGTTATACAAAACAATTCAAGAATAAACCCTAATGTGGATTTGGAAATCCATAATCATGTTCAACACACAACTACATAGAATTAATATCCAAGACAATGTAAGATAAGAAGAGAAAAGAAAGAAAATAGATTGAAGCCTTGATTTGGAAAATCTGGAAAATTAGAGTTAATCTTAATGTTTCTACTTTTGATCTCTTTGTTTATGATATGTAGCCTACTTTATAGTATTTTTTTCCTTTTCTTGTCATACTCTTGAGCCTTCTAGGTTCTTTTCTAGGATTTTCTAACTTGTTTTGGTTTCAAAAATAGCCCTGAAACATCAAGAATACAAAAATCTCGCTAGCTTAAAACTACTTGTGCATTATCATGCATTCAGGATGCAAGGTCGTTCAGTACCATTCAACCCCATGCGCGATGCAAGATCTTGCCAAAGTGTTCATCCAATATGCTGCTTGCAAGCACAATCGTGGATAACCATGCACGATTGTGCATGTTCTTATTCTTCAAGTCTTTTTTCATCTTTTCCTCAAATTTTCCTATTTACACTCATTAATAAACACATCAAACAACCTTTGAAAAATAATATTAAGATCAAATCCTTGCTTTAAAACAATCAAACAATTAAAACATATAAAAATGCTAATAAGATCACAATTCTAATTCCTAAACACATGATTATCATATAAGAAAACACTTAAAAACACACTTAAACATCTAGAAAACATGATATAACGTACACCTTTCATTAATATGATGATTTATAGTTTGGATGGACATGTTAAGGTTAATAAGGGATGATTATTTGTAAGTTTGATGAATTGGAGTATGATTTATTTGAGGAAAAGAAAAAGTTTAAGTATGGGCTTGTTTGATAGATAATTATTTTTCTATATTTATATACCCATATTTAGTATGTTTTGTTTGTTATTTGAGAGTTTTATAGTATTTATAATACTTAATTTGCTTCAAGAGTGTTTTAAGGTGACAATTGTCTATATAGACAAAGAGGAGAAGTATCTGGGTGAAATTATGGCATGGAATGGAAGAATTGGAGCAATTTTGGAGATAAGCGGTCATGTATAGTGACCGTGTAAGTTACTGTAAACATGTAGAGCTTCAAAGACAAAATTCCTACCTGTGTGGAGTTACACATCCATGTATGCTGACATACATAACCATGTATATTGTCTGTGTAAGTCTTTGTGACTGTGTAAAGTTAAGAATTGAGGTGTTTTTTTAGAGATACATGGTCATTTACACGACCACGTATGTCCCTATATATATCCTAGAAACCTTAGTTTGTTGATATATAAGGATGTTAATAGGGCTACATTAAGGGAGGCAGATTAGAAGTGATTAAATTCAGAAAGAGGCATCTAGAGTCGACAATGACACCTAAAAAGGAAAAGCAAAAACATAAAAATAGTCTACACATCTTTATGGATTATTAAATCAATTTTAGGATTTATTCTTAAATTTTTTAAATTTATTATAGCATTGCTTTGTGGTATTTTTCATGCTTATACTTAATAGAAAATTGAGCTATTGAGTCAAGTTATTTTTGTTAAGTTGCACAAAAAGAGTTAGTACCTTAATAGACTTACAAATATAAGTTTAATAAACAACTAAAGAAAGATCTTAATTGTGAGTTAATTATCCTTAGGATTGCTTCAAATATAATTAAGTATTCAGGAGTAGTTTTGAGAATTGAGAGATTTCAACTTAATTGCTATATATTTCAATTGGGATTATTTAGTTCGATCGAAATAGAGGGTAATCAGAACCTTAGGATATCTAGGATCGAGCATAATTGAATTAACAAGGCAAAAGGAAAACAGAAAGGATAGAATAACCCCTAAATTTCCATTATTGATTAACTTCGCTCTTATTGCTATCTTTACTAGTTCAGTTGTTCAATTTTATTAGTTTATTTTAATTTTAATGAATTTATTTTAATTTTAGTTAATTCAATCTTTTATTTCCTAATATGAAGTGCATTTCAAATTATTAGGTAACTTATTTCTCAAAAACGAAATTATTAGGTAACTTATCCAATCCTATCCTCGTGGGAACGATATCTTGTGTACTACAATATGCGATTCGTACACTTACAATATTGTATGCATTAAAACAAGCAAACAAAAATCTTATAAAGACTTGAAAGATAACATTCCTTGTTGGACCAATGGTGGTTGACAAGATTAATTCCACTTATATTTTGATAATAATAAGATGTATAGATTTGATTAAGAAATTAATTGCAAAAATTCTTGGATTAAAAGAAATCTAGAAGTTTATGGGAAGTTTCAAGAAGGAAATGATTGTTAACTGATTGAGAAGA
>JANZLX010000002.1:28841332-28859404 GCA_025531955.1 Erythroxylum orinocense
TTTGTATTTGATTTTGATTAAATTGGTTTTTGTGTGTATTGACTTCTGATTTTATTGTAGAATTATCCGAAAAGTTAAAAAGATCTATTCAACCCCCCCTTTAGATCGTTTACATTCCTTACTAGAGTTGCCAACCTTCGCCTTAGCATAAGTCTACTTTTTTTTTATGAAAGGTAAATATATTGAATCAAAAATATGTACACGGTCCTTAGGGCATACCTCGACCAAAGTTTGTAATCATAATATCAATATCATCTATACATCCAAAAAATCAAAAGGTAACTAGTTCTGTAGGGTACAACTTATACATTACAATTTTTATCTTAGAAACTACATCAAAGCTCATAACAGAAGCAAAATCTAATTGAATAGCATTCCTGGTCTTCCATACTGTATATACGGTATACATGAATGCCAGTTATGCGGCTTTGCTTCTAAGACATGCTCTAGTGTAATCTTTCCGAATCCAGTTGATGGCACTAGATAATGTAGACATAGCTCATGTCAATCCCAGCCATCCCCAGATAGCATTCCAAACTTCACCTATAAAAGGACACTTAAAGAACAAATGGTCAACATTTTTTCGCTTAGCATTACAAAATCTGCAAGTTCGGTCTATCTCCAAGAATAACAAGTTATCCTTTGTTGGCAGTTTATTTCAAAGACTAAGCCATACAATGAAGGAGTATTTTGGCAGTATGTATTGTTTTCAGATAAATAACATCTATGGTCGTCTAGTGTATTTGACTTACAGTAGCTCATAAACTTTCTGTGAAGACAGGGTTTCATTGGTACATAACTTTGCATCTCACATACTACCTCCCTACGGCCACCCAACTTATCCACCAAAGTATTTTGGATCAATACAAATCTCTTCAGTAGGGGAGAGTCTCGGCTGTGAGGTTCCCAATCCTATATTGATAAGCCCTTCAAGTATATTTCATAAATCCATCTCATCCATAAAGAATCAGCTTCAGCATGGATATTCCACAACACTTTAGACAAAAGAGCCGAATTCCATAATTTACATTTTTTTAATCTCAATCTACCCTCATCTATTGGTACACAAATATTATCCTATGCCACCCTAAAATATTCACCACCCCATAAAAACAACCTACATATGGAGGTTATCCTCTCAAGGATAATTGTTGGAATGGGAAATGCTTAGAGCCAAAAAGATAGTACCCCTTGAATGACCGAATTAATCATTTCAATTCTACCCGCATATGAAAGAGTCTTACCATTCCATGCTTGATATAAGCCTCTACGGATTTAAGTAGTACAGAAAATTGCGCCACTGAGACCTTGATAGGTGCCAAAGGGACCCCCAAATATCGAACAAGAAACTCCCCCATAGGATATTCTACCGTCTGCAAAATGTCTGCCTTATCTTGTCCACAAACCCCAGCTAAGTAAATACTAGATTTTGAAGAATTCATCCTTAGCCCTGCCACCTCTTTCAGTTCGCTTAACGCATCTACTAATATATGGATAGAAGTAAAATCACCTCTAAAGAATAGCATGAGATCATCCATAAATCCAAAATGAGTGATGCCAAGTTGTTGACATTTCAGGTGGAAGTAAAAAAGGGAGTTGGCGGTTCTCACTTTTAGCAATCTTGAAAGATACTCCAAATAAAGCAGGAAAAGTGTAGATGACATGCGATCACCCTGTCTCAATCCCCGCCGACCCTTGAACATACCATGTAGTGTGCCATTGATCGAGGTTAAGAAGGATGTAGTTGTTACACATTCCATAATCCATCGTACAAACTTATTAAAGAAGCCTATCCCTTTCATCATATCTTCAAGAAAGTCCCATGATACTATGTCATAAGCTTTTGTGATGTCAATTTTTATCATGCACTTTGGGGAAATATGTTTTCTAGTGTAACCCTGAATAAGTTCCTGTGCTAGAAAAATATTATCTAGCATACTTCTACCTAGCACAAATGTAGCTTAAGCTAGGTCTAAAATTTTCCCTATAACCAAAGCCATACAATTTGTCATTATTTTTGTGATCTCCTTATACACAACATTCATACAAGCTATTGGTCTGAAATCTGTTACTCTCGGTGTTGCCTTCGTCTTTGGGATGAGTGTGATGATGGTATGATTTAACTATTTAAGCATCCGACCAGTAGTGCAAAATTCCTTCATGACAAAAGTCACATCTAATCCAAACTTATCATAATGTTTCTTGAAGAAGGCAGACGTATATCCATCCAACCTTGGAGCTTTGTCATTGGCTATATTAAACATAGCCCGCT
This sequence comes from Erythroxylum orinocense, assembly GCA_025531955.1. Taxonomy (NCBI): domain Eukaryota; kingdom Viridiplantae; phylum Streptophyta; class Magnoliopsida; order Malpighiales; family Erythroxylaceae; genus Erythroxylum; species Erythroxylum orinocense. Next base: position 28,843,605 of record JANZLX010000002.1, read on the forward strand.
TGATCTCCTCATTCATAATCGGGGAAATAAGTGTTTTATATGTCTCCACATCTAAAACCAAACCATTTCTGACCACATTTAAGTCTAATATGTTCAGAGGGGTTGAAGTGCCAAGGAGCCTTTTATAATAAATTACAACACAATTTGCCACTTCTTTCACTGATGCAGTCACAGTTCCATCCTCCTTGATGAGATGAGAAATAACATTCTGCCTTCCTCTTTTCCGAGCTACTGCATAGAAATACCTTGTACTTCTATCAGCCTTTATAAGATGCTTACATTTAGCCTTTTGCTGAAAGAATTGCCTCTCTGCATCTAGCAAAAATCCAACTTACTTCCTCTTGATGTTAGCGTCATGTTTCAGCTCTATATCATCAGGCCTATTAAGAGAGACCTTATACGCGAGTTGAAAATTCTCTTGTGCCTTTTTAGCCTTGCTAGATATATGACCATATGCTTCAGAATTTAGAGCTTTCAGAGGTTATTTTTACACCTTCAACTTCAACACAAAGAACGTATTGAGCTATCCCAACTAGTACCATCTCCTAACTATTGGATACTATGTCCTAAAATTAAGGGTGGTTAAGGCACATATTAAAGAACTTAAAGGGTTTGTTACTTCTAGAGTCCAATTGATTGAAGGCCACCATTACAGAACAATGGTCAGAATCTGCCAATATATCTAAGAAATGAGCTGAACAAGCATAACCTAAAGATCCCCACGCTTGATTGAGGAGGACCCGATCCAATTTAGCCCATAGATGATTTTTGTGCCAAGTAAAAAACTCCCCCCTAAATGGAGCATCTTCTACGCCAAGAGTCATTCGGAAGTCTAGCAAATCTTTAAGCAGATATGCCGAAGGAAGTTGACATCCAAGCCTTTCCCTAGTTGCACATATATAGTTAAAGTACCCCATTATAATCCAAGGCATCAGGGAATCCAAACCAAGCCTTATAGTTCTCTTCTTTTTGTTACACTATATGCAACATTCTACTACCATTAAGTATATACCTGAACATCCAGAGGATATTCAAGTATACATCCTATGATAATGGTTTGTTAGAGCAAATATAACCTCTTAAATGGCATCATAAAGAATACACAATACTAACACTTCATTTCATTTATTGAAAAAAGTTTACACTGCATTCATTGAAACAAATATTTACAATCCTTATACAAAAGTTCTATATAATAAGAAACTACAAATTACAAACTATAACTCCTTTGATGTCAGTTGACAGACCATTGAGCCATAACTTAATCCAAAATGTTCCTCTAGACAATCTTAGGAATTAGGTCTTCTATTTCGTACCTGAAAAGCCATGTTGCAATTTTTGATGAGTTTTTTGAACTCAATGAGTGAACCATCATTGATGATCTCATTCAGGTCAAATACACAAATATCACACAATCAACCAATTTCACAAACATTCTTTCAGAACATGAATAACCCAATCAATCACATTATCATGGCATATCACTAGTCATTACAACTTCAGAAAAGATTACATGGTCATATATTTCATAATCTTAAGTATACAAATACAGATGCATATGAGACTCCAGATTTGTTATTATTTGTTGTGACCGAGCGCCTTTCAAATTCAAATAAAAAAATTGGCTCATTGGGCTCAGTCAGATACAGAAGTTATGGAGCAAATCTCTACGTGCAGAATTCTGAGCTTAAAGCTCTTTCAGACGGGCTACTCTGATCACAACGCCTTTATCTAAACATGCATTTTATGAAATGCATCAAATAACAGAATATACCATGTATAGCATTCATTTATGATGCACAAATAGAATCTCATATTCATTGGACTTAAGTCCAGCATTCAACTGTTGAGTACACATATATAATTTAGAATTCAGATGCAAATAGAACACTTCCAATACATTCCCAAATATCAAGCTCCTCAGACCATTAAAGTCTAGAATTCATAAATAAATCACAATCAATTCATTACCATTTCAATATATAGGAATTAAATAGAAATAGAAATAAGTCAATCCTAGTGATATCATCTAGGTTGACTCACAGTATGCTCCTATATATGCTATTGCTTGGATGGTCCGATAATGTTAGAATGATGGCGTACGTCTTGAGCGTCTAAATACACATACATTGTACACATTACTAACTTGATCAATCATATACATATTCAACCATGTGCAATGCATGTCAATGACTATCCAGTCAAAATTTATAATTGTTCAAACATTATCACTTGAATATGTCTTGTTAACACTTAGGTGAATACCTTAAATACACTTGATCATGCTCAATTCATTAACCATAAATTCAATAACCCTTTTCTAGCATCATAAGAATTCACAAAATTCCTAATTCTCATTCCTTCCTTCCTAATGCATTATTCCTAACCTTTGCAATACATTTACATTTACAAGAATATCTTAATTCCTTTAACACTCATTTATTCCAAACTTAGATACATTGATATCAAACCATCTTTTCCTTAAGGTATAACATCAATTATCAAACAAAACTTATCACACATTTATCCAACTTTTCTAACATCAAATTATGTTCTTTTAAAACCTTTATTAAGTCCAAATGCATCATAGTTAAATACCTTATCCTTAATTGTTTCAAGAATCACACAAAAGAACATTTTCTTTACTTCTAGGCAATTTCCACAATTGCATATGGGTTCCCACAATCGTGGGATGGGTTATCCAAAAGTTCCCATCCAATTCCTTCATTAGTTTTCCAGATTTTCTTAGGACAGGTTTTGGGCCAGTTTTGAATAGCCATTAAGACATAGAAAATGAAGTAATTAGGCAGTACATTCTTCTCAAAAAATGTTCCCATATGTCTTAAGTTTCTAATGAACTAAAGTTCATTCAATTTGGTTCATTATTCTAAGTTATGCTCAAAATACTACAGACTGAGTACATTTGAAATTTTGGCTAGGGCTCAATCATTCATTCAAAGTTGTACAACCCATATCTCTAAATTATAATATCGAAAAATTACAAACTTTATACCAATTTAAAGATAAGAGAATAAGCTACAACTTTTATAAAGACACCTTTGTCTGATTCGGCCTATATCAATACAGTTTATTCGATAACAATAGGACATGATTTCTATCATGGGTAGTGTTATAGCCTATTCTAAGACTCAATTTCAAGACTTTTAAGGACAAAATTCAAATTTAATTTCTTTTTAACAATTGTAACCAAATGTCTCTAGTTCAATGTAAATTAAGAATCATCTCATTTGAAGATATACTGATCAATATATAATCAAAATACCGAAGCATGATTAGTGAAATCATTCCAGTTAACAATATTCCAGCACACTCACCATTTTCATCCTAAATTTATCACTCAATCATTTCTTAATGGATTCAAATGTTCATAAATTTTGGTGGAGATGAAGAACAATGTGTTATGAGTCGATTGGTTCAAGTATCATATCATTTCGATGTCAAGAGAAGAAGTTATAATAAAAAGAACAAAGGATGTTCAGAGAAAACACTACAGCTAACATATTCTAAACAATTCTTCTTCACCAATATCATATGCATTTTAGTCCAATTCAAACATTATTCTTATACTAATAAACATACCACAAAACTCAGATTGTCACTTACTTGTTCGGCTTTCAATTCAGCTCAAACTTTAGATTAAATTAAGTCTCCATGCAAGCAAAATTCATCACATACTTATGATGAAAACAAGTTGATTTTGGATAGCAAGATGAGGGTAACTTTCAGCTGGTTTTCTTGGCTATTTTGTGTAAGGTAAAAAGCTATTTTTTGTGTAGCAATTTGGCTACAGTTCAGGCAAAATATAGAGGAGAAAGTTGGAGCAAATTCGGTGGAGAAAGGTGAGAGAAACAACAGAAACATTGTTACTGGAATTTGCTCCATCAACATGCTAGGTGTCAACTTTACAACACAACATTTGTCCTAAGGCATGTCTTACATTTTCCTAATCAAGATGCTACCACTAATCTACTCAAGATGCTACTATATGTCACTAATTAATCAGTCCATATGTCTCCTAATTATTGGTCCACTTGTCACACAATAATTGATCAATTTGTCAATTGATTATTAGTCAATTTGTCACCAATTTAACTATGCCAAATGTCACATAATTTTAGGCTTAATCATCCAAAATTTTCATATATCAATTTGTCCTACCACTTGGCATTTGTCCTAGTCCAAATGTACATTTTAATCTATCAATTTTCCAATCTATAACATTTAATTCCAAATTTTCTAATTGAAATGCAATCATACTAGAATTCAAGACATATCAAAACACAATTCACATCATAATTACTTAACATTTTTCATACCCCGGAATAAGTCAATTGAGTGCATATGCTAACTTATAATGTGCACAAATATCAATTCGTGCATCAATGCTAATGTTATGCATGTATATATGCAATATTTAATCTATGGTTAAACCCTAAGCATATTCTGAAAAAATGGGATATTACACTATATAACCCATAAACAAAAGACACTATAAAAGTGAGCTGAGATATTTGGCATTGGACTTTACAGTGAATAAATTGCTCTCGCAACTCCAAAACTTAACAATGATAAAATATAAAATTCCATACAATACATATTCTTCCTCCTGCAATAGATCCAAAGTTGTGACAAGAGTCCCATCCTTTAAATCTATTTTTTATCATCATACTAATACCATCAATAGATAATTTAGTTTCAAGGAGACACGTAAGTTAACAGTCATATTGTCTAATAAGATTGACAATATTATATTGTCTCGAGGCCTTATTTAGGCTTCGGACATTCTAGCATAGCATCCTCATTTGCCATTTTAGGAGGGCCTCTCCCTTCCTGTCCTCTTAATTGCTTCAGTAGTACTTTTGCCCACATCTTCACTATTGATACATGCCTGAACTTGCACATTACTCCTTTCAGTCACTGTTCTATTGGATTGTGTCATCATAACCTTTTCTTTGTTAATATTTCTATAAATTTACACCTTCTTCCATTCTCCATCACTATCTTTTTTAGGATCCCTCCGAGCTTGAGGTACCTGTTATCCCCTTACTCCAGTCAATGCCTCCTTGTTCACGGTAACTTTAGTACTCCTTTCATTTTGTTGTTATTCTCCCCCTTCCTTATCAGGATTTGCCTCTTTAATTGATCCCGCACAAATTTTTGTTTGTTCATGCACTTCTACCTCTGCCCCCTGATTGGGTTGATTCATAGAACCTCCATTCGCATTAATTTCACCTTTGTCTATGGTATTAGCATTTTGTATATCTTTCATACCCCCAACATTTATAGGATCCTTCATCTGTTTCTTTTTTGTCCTTTCTATGGATTTGCAATCAAAAGGATTGTGACCAAATTGTTTGCAATAGCAACAGTAGTTGGGAAAAGTTTCATAAATAACCATTTGTGCATATGAGGCACCTCCAGGCATCTTCACATCAAAACTTGTCACCAGCTTCCTTGATACATCAACTTCTACTAATATTCTGGCATAACAAATATGTGATTTTATACTAGTGATCTTGTCCGTGTATAGTGGCCTTCCAATTCGAGATACTAGTTTCAACAACCCTCTCTCATTCCACAACTCTAAGGGAACATTAGGGAATTGCAGCCAAATAAGAACTTCCATAAAGTCTTAATAATCAAAGGCAAAGTCTTGGGAGAGTCGTTTAAGTAGCAAAGTCTTCCCATAAAGTATATACGGTCCCCCTGCTAGAATATTAGTACGATCTTCTTCTGTATCAAATTGGAAGATTATCCATCCTTGATCATGCGATAGGATTTTACATTGAACATCCCATTTAGCAATTAATAATTCTGAGTGCCTTCATTCCTGGAAATCTCCCCGTGAAGCACCCTACAAGACAATAGCCCCATTCTTGTTCAATTCGTATTACACCTTCTTCCTCCATGATGACTTCATTAGCTACCTGCAAATATTCCAACTACATTCCTTGCTTCAACTCTCTATTGTTCCTAAATAAACTAATATACGAGGGCTTGGTTTTTACTTCATGAGTGCCTAAGTATATTGGGTTTCACATTTTATCAAACACCTTCGGGGTTGGCTCTTCATTCTCTGGGCGATTCGAAGCTTCAGTGTCAACACTCTCCACATCTATATTATCAGTCTCCTCATCAGAAGTGGATGACTCCTCATCCCCTATTTCTTTGTTAGCTCCACCTTTGCTCACCCTACCAGTACCCACATTTGTAGTTTTGCTCGGTAACCCACCTTCACTGTTCTTAGTACCCAAATGCCTATCTTGCATCGTCTCTTTGTGTATACTTACCCTATTCTCACTAGTTCCAACATCCTTGTTCTGTTTACAAGCCGTAGTATTGTGTGCCACCGCCATCTTCATCATCAAATGGTTATGTGCCTTAGTCCCCTAAACTCCCAGATGCCTACCTTGCAATGTTACTCTTATTACACCAGTTTTACTTGCTCCATCAACCACATTGATTTCATGGCTACCCTTCGCAATATTTTGCGCACTAGCCACCTTTACCGTTGAATGACCGTGCACCCTAATCTCCTGTACTTCATTATCTACACTGTCTTGTGTGCTCATAGGAAGCTCTCAGGATCTAGAACACAATCATCAGTAATATCCCGTCCTTTATGTGACGTCTTCTTCCTTTTACTCATGCCCCGATATATCGAGAAATTCAGTCAAAATTTTTTGCCCTAAAAATGAATCCTAATTACTTCAGACTGTCAGGTGTGACTAGAAAATGCAATCCAAACTCACTAATTAGCAAGGAATTAAATGACAAAATTAGGAAAGAGTGTAGTCAAGTTGTGTAGTGTGCGATACCTAGGAAAAAATCACCTAAGGTGAGAGAACTCACAAACGCACTTTGACTTGATTCAACATCGTCAACATTGCTTCCAAAGATTTCACTATTTCTTTCTTTCCAAATGTGGTAAGTAATCATGCCAAAGGCTAACTTGAAAAGCTTTCTCTCACATTTACTCTCAAAGTTTGCTCTTTTAAACCATGATGGTGTATCCATCTAGCCTCTACTTAGGCATTTAATTCTAAGGATTGCTAGTAGATGGTTCCAAAGAATTAAGGAAAATACACAAGAGAAGAACATATGGCCATATGATTCTTGCTCCACTTTGCACAAAACACATTTAAGATCATCAATGTGAAATTTTAGTCTATCTCTAGTGCTTAATCTTTGGGAGGTGGCTAGCCATAAAATGAAAGAATGTGAAGGTGCAATGTTGGAGTCCCATGCCAACTTCCACCGAGGTCTTTTGATCAATGTTCCTATTAACATTTTCCTACATAAGGTTGTAGTGGACAGGGGCGGATGTACAGTGGGGGCAAGTGTCCCCACTGCCCCCACTTTTTTTTGAAAAATTTATAAAAATATTATTATTTTAAGTTTTTATTAAATAAAATAAAATTTGTCCCCACTCAAATTTTTTTTACATCAATTAAAATTTTGCCTTCATTAAAAATTAAATTTTATCTCATTTTAAAAATTTCTAGATCCGCCCCTAGTAGTGGAACTCCACTTTTTAATCTGCATCCATTGTACACAACACAGGGAATATGCATCCATTGGACTGACTTGGGCTTCAACAAGTGAAATTGTGGATCAAAACAAGGCCCACAAACAACAGACTTGAGCAATGCAAGAGACGAAGACGTTTACGTTATAAAAATTTGATACCCATCTGCTTCTTTATTGCTTTTGTATTTTCTTCCAAATCAAAGCTTATTGCTCAGCACTAAACACAAAGCTGAAAAACCCATTTGATTTAATTGTCTTCCAGTCTCCAGGAGACTAAGAGAGAGGCAGAGTACAAAAGGAAACAAATTCATTGACTATAACTTGCAAGTTACTAAAAGAAGGATGATGTCTCCAAGGCCAATGGGTGAAGATCGATCTTCACCTCCTCATTTCAGGTACTCCTTTTTTTCAGTAACCCTACCTTTCTCTTGTTCCTTCCTTTTCTCTCTTTATGATTCCATTTCGCGTTCTGAATTCAAATTATTTTATCTAATTTTGCTTCAAGTTCTTTGAACAAGATGGCATATACGAATAAGCGAGCGGTTCAAGTCATGTTGGAGTTTTTTTTTTCCCCATGGTTGTTAATTTTGGAGCTTTGCAGTCTTCTTGTAGTTTATAGCTGCATTCTTCTCATTGTGGCTTGGGAATGCTATAAAAGTTTAAACTTCATCTGTTATTTGTGATCCATTAGGCGACACTGGTTTCCGCGTGTTTGTTGCCTAGTGGAATTGGTCGTTACAATTACGGAGAAGTAATATGTTTTGTCAAGTTTGAAAAATGCGGGATTCGAAAAATGAGTTATCTTGTTAGATGGTTTATTTGGTGGGTAAATTACACTGGATATTGCGGTTTGAACCTTTTGTACTTTAGTTCCTAAAAATTATCATTTACCATGATATTATGTTTATCTATTACTCTTACCTATAGCGTCGAAACGATGGTGTACTGCTTGTGTAATGTAGCTCGACAAAGACAGGTGTTGTGTCACGGAACAACTACACAAGCAGTATGATATCCTTTTGCCATTCTGATGCAGGGGAGTATTTGGCTGATTCAAAAACATAAGTTCAATGATTGTTTTTAAATATCAGGCACTAAAGTGAAAAAGGTCCAAACCACAGTAACATCTAGTGTAACTAACCTTCATTTCTATTTATATTCTTCTTGGTATGTATGAAATTCAGTGAATTCCCAATAGTGTGATTAATGTCTAGATCCTACCATGGTTTGAAGAAATCTGCTATATATAACATTGGATAATCTAAATTTTGGAATTCCTTCCTTGAATATCCTTTGTTTTCTCAGATGCAAAAAGATGATAGAATGTGGCATCTTTTAACTCAAATGCCCTTCTGGTCTTGTGATGTAAATTTTTAATCTAATAGTGACTTGTAATAGTGATCTTGTTTTCTTGATATAGGCACACTCCTTTGCAGATAATTCATATTATAGGGAACTTTTTGAGAATATGGTCGGTCTACTCAACGTATCAATATTTTTGTCAAAGTGGAGCATCAGTGGTGCTCTTTTTCTTCAGTTGTCTTGTTCCATCCTCCATCCTGTTTTTGGCCTTGCAAAAGCCCTGGAAGGGGAGATCGCTCTCTAATCAACAGGTTCATGTTGTCAGTTTGTTAAGAAAAAAGAAATCTGTTATTATAATGGCATCCAATTTCATTATTCTCATACGTTTTCAATTTAGTTGTTGTTCAGATAGTGCCATCTATCATAAATGGTGCAATAACAGCTTTATACTTCATCTTTTGGGGAAAAGGCCTCAAGATATGCGGACCAGTGAGGTATGTTTTGTACCACTTGTATGAAAGTAGAATAAAAAATTATTATACTAAAGAACTAACTGATTTTTTTTTTTTATAATTCTTATAAAATTCATTCCTCTAGTATTATGTTTCTGCTGCTATATGCATGTATAACTTAAAACATATAGGGACATGTCCTTATATTTATTGCCAGCTATATTAGATTTGTGATAGTCTTATTCATGATATTGAATATGCCCAAAGTGGATATGACTAGTTAAATGTTCATGAAGATTAAAACAACCAATTGAAAGCAAAGCAAAGTGTGCGCTAGTGCGAGTTGAGATTATTTCTCTCTATCTAGATCATTCCCTTTATTAAATCATTAATATATGATGAAATATGTTAATAGTTGATACTTGGATTTCTCCCTGAATTGTTTATAAGTGAAGGTATATTGGTTTGTTTCCTGTGTCGTTTTAATCGTAATCAGTTATTTCTTCAATCTGACACTAGAACTATTTTGGCGGAGTATTCTGGCGCTGTTCTTGGAGTATTGTCAGCTGCATTATATGGTCAAAGAGGCCATGTATGGAAAAAGGTTGTCTAATATTCTACACGATATATAGATATTCTTTTTCATTTAGAACACTTTCTTTCATGATGTTAAAGATGAACAAGGATTTTGGTACTTAACATACTGTAGTTATAGGTTATTATGGATTCTACAGCATTTAGAATCAGATTGCATGATTCAGAAGGTTATCTCTGATATTTTACAGGAGCCCAAATTCATTCCTCTATGTAACTATCATTTTACTGATTTTCTGTTGTGTGATGTACAAGCATTTTGATACTTAAAAGCACTATTTGTATAAACTAAGAATGATTCTTTTAAATATAAAAGCTTTATCAGCATCAACATTTTGAATGTTGTCAGGCTGCAAATACTGTTTAATATTGAGGACAAATATGCTAGACCCATGTGGCATTAAAGTTTCAAAATGGTATATATTTAGTTATGGGAGTCTCTGTGTTTTGATAATTCACAGAAATGTTCCCTTTTTCAGTAATCTTGTCCCTAATAACACCTAATCTTTTAGCTGCAGAGCAGTAGTATTGACTTGCTGTGAGCTATTACTTTGAATTACGAGGGGTCCAGAAATTCTTATTATACTTTAATTACAGATAAATAAAAATTTTGGTGATTATTATATCAAAATTGATGCATTGAGAATGACATATCAGCAAGTTTGTGAGATCTATTAATGTTGGATGAGGGCAACTTTATTTTGGCAGCTTTATGGTTGGAATAACTTTGAAAGCCAAGTAGAAATTTGGAGCGTTAGAAAGATAAACTGTAATATAAAAAAACAAACTCTGATTTCCTGATAATGAAATAACTGGAGATATTAGCATAACAACATCCAAGTTAAGTATTCAAAATCTTTAATTTCTATCAAATTGTATAAATAATTTTCAGCCTTCCATAAGTAAACTTATAACGGGGGTGTTAAAGGTGCCAGCACTTCTTTTCCTGTTAAATTATTTTCATAATCATCATGTTCACATTTCCTAATCTTCTATCAGGTGGGTGGGCTGATTTTGATGTTGGCATCTTTCTACCTCTTATCACAAGGATGGGCCATGGAAACCTATTTCCCGATTTATATCCTTGTAGACGTACATATGGAACTTCTTCTGTTTCTGATTTTTGTAGTTTAGTATCTTCAGCTTCAACCTATTTTTTGGTTATCTCAATTTTCTGCAGCCACTTGCAAAAGTGTTGTTAACTTAATGTAAAAATACCATTCAAAGATGGCCTCAAAACTGATGATCAGACGACAGTAGTTTTGGGTATGAAAGGAATGACAATTCCAATCCTTGCTGGGATATTATCAGCTTTCAGAAGGGTAATTGCACGGCGTGTATCTCTCAAGGTATTTTCCCTTAAATCTATGTAGGTGTTTTTCTGATTTCTTTGTTAACTTCAGGTAATTGACGTTGAACCATTGGGCATACTGGTTCAATGGAAGAGTACTTTAAAAACCTCCTCCACCATGCTGTCAAAGTCCTGACGGATTTTCATATTTTGTAATGCACCTTAAAAAATGGTTAACCATAAAAAAGGTTATTTTATCTGATTGCTGGCTTTTATTTTGGCCATTTTATTAATTTATTTTCAGAATCAACTCAAAAGAAGACTTCATGCAATAAGCATCACTTCTGCAACATGTTTTTTGTTTCCCGTGGCCATGTGGGACTTCATTATAGTAAGTCATATGTTGACATCTCAGACCTTTTTGGACCTGATAGAAAATGTTTGACATTTGTTTCATCTTATGATTTTGGACTCTTGATTACATTACCTTCCTTTATGTGCTTATCTACATTTGAATGGGTTTAGGGATCAACATCTGATGCAAGTGCAAGCCTGCCCTTTTCACCTTGGCCATTTTTTAGTACTGTTCTTTTTGGAGTTATGTTGATATTCTACGTTGACACTCTTGCAGAGGAGAGGTAACTTTTATTGTTATTTGCTAGTATCGTGTTGATTGCTACTAAATCCTTTTCAGTTTACTAACAATTGAGCTATTGCCTTTTGTATTTCATTAGAAGTTTATCTGTATTTATATTTATATGTCATTTAACTTTTCTTATTGTAATCCTGATTCTTGTTAGTTTGATTGTCCATGTTAGATTGTATGTTTGTTTACGAAGGATACTTAACTGACTGATGGTTAATACATCAATTGATTGATTAAGTAGATCACTTGATTTTATTACCTTTTTATATTCATACTTCTTTTTCAGTTTTCCACCTTAGCATTATGTAGGACTGTGTTTCCTTCAACTTGTTCTCACATAATCTTGTCTGGAAATCAAGTCATAAATCCATAAATATTGTCCTTCTTGTAGACTCCACATGGTATTCTCTTCTCCAAGGCATTTAATGGTTGCTGGTGGGTGCATCATTACCATGGAAATCATCTACAAAATGGATTTTTCTCTCCCTGGTTTTGTACTTTGCTCCTCAATTTTGGGCTTTGGTATGCATGCAATCTCTCTCATATCTGAGATTATCTGTGAGCTTTGGATTTGTTAAAAACAATAGAAAATATGTCTGCAGGATAATCAGCTTCATATCTTATTTTCTTAAGACAGCATATGATGTTTAAAAGAAAGACTAATTAAGTCAAAGGAGATCTCTTGTGATTTGAAGCTATTCAGAATGATTGTTATGGATTGCAGCTTTGTTTTGTTACCCTCTATAGTCTTTTTTAACATGTCATTGAAGTCAGCATCAGCCATCAATATCTAACTTCCTTTTAAAAGATGTCTAGTTTCATAAGAAGACCGAATTATTTAACAATTGGACCCTAGATACTTCCTCTCCTTCTTTGTGGAAGCTGATGTAGCAAGTCTTGGATGGCAAAAAGGCCCAGGCCTGACCCGGACGGGCCTGAAGTCAACTGGCCAGGCCCAAGTTGACCGGGCCTTTGGGCCCCTCTTTCTCAGCCCAACTGGGTACTCAACACCCAGCCCCCATATGTGGGAACATATGCCAAAGATTCTGAGAATGCTGAACTTCTTTCTTATCTTCATCCGATATTTTTCAATCTTCCTAACTAAATTTGCAAACCCTACTATTAAGCATCCAAATCACTTGAATGTCCCTTGCATGACTAATCCATTAAGTAATTATGGTCATATTAGAAACTCTTTATTGCTTAAAACCTGTAGCATTTTTCTTCAGCTTCCTTATTCCACATTATGTACAGAACTACATCCCACTGGCTTCCTTAGGCTCTTATTCTTTTGTGGACGTGTTTTTAGCTGACTTCTACATTTTGCTCGTGGTGTCAATTGTGAGGGAGAAGATATGGAATTTGTTTTCACTGGTGGCAATAATTTGGGCTCTCTGAAGCTACATAAATTTTGATAAAAACCTTGTATAAAATTAGAAGCCATTTGAGGTACAAGTGCTGGTTCTTCTATAAAAACATAAATTGCAAGTTTTGACATGGGTTTTACCCATCATTGTTCTTTGATTCTGTAAAATTGAAGATAATATATTCTATAGATATTTTTGTGGGTTGAGCAAGAAAATTGGATGGAGTTAAGTTGACACTTAGCTTTGTTTCTCTGGCCACTTGACTAAGTATTTCATGCGTCTCGAGATTGGAATACCTGGTTTTACTGTTTGTGAGTAATTTTTTTACTTATAATCTGCTCTTTCCTTCTGTTTTATTTCTCAAAAGCAAATTTTCTGCATCAAACATGGGGAATTAATTGATATTAAAACTAAACGAAAGAATGCAGCTTGGACTGACAAATGAAAAATATGCAATTCTGTGGTGCTATAATACAAGCATTTTCGTGAACACGATGTTTATTGTGGTTATTTTTATTATTTGTATTATTATGATGCTTGGAAAGATAGCTTATAAGTGTCTGAACATAGCAAAATTACTCTTATCATTTTCTGATTGTTATTGCCCTCCCTTGATGACTACATTTTCATTTTACATATTCGATGGTCTGATGCTGTAGGTATTTATCAGGCAACATCTTTGGAACGAAGCAAGAAAGGCTCTTTTCTGTCGTCAGACACATCAAATGGGATTTTGGAAGAACAAACCCTGCCAACTTGAGTTATTGCAAAGTTTTATCCATATTCAGTACTTTGGGCATCCCATTTTATTTGTTCGTCTAATATAAGCCAAGTGATGAAATGCTGACAACTGGGGAGAAATTAGGGTAAGGCATCTGTTTAGAATCTCCGAGATACTTTCTTTTCCCAAACTGAGGGCTGATTGCTTGTATTCCATCAAAACTGTACATAAATTCTGTAAAATGCATTTTGCGGTCAATTTTTGCCATATATTCAAATTGTTCTTTCTGGTGCCTGGCAGGTTGAATTGATTAAGTTTAAGTTGAGCAGTAGGATAGCTCTTTCTAGGCCTCAGGCGACATGCACTTTAAGTTCAATTTAGACAGTAAGGGTATAATCCTCTTCAACCGTTGTAAGAAGCCCTTGCATTAGTGGTGCAAGACTCGTATTTTCTAACTATTCAGCGTTGTAGATTTCACTCTCTATACAAAAGATACATGCTATTTAATTATTTAGTATTGATTTAATTACTTATATTAACAAAATTTAATAAACTTATTATTAATAATAAATATTCTACAAAAGATTAAAATAGAATGAACTTAATTAATTCATAAAATTAATTTATTTCTAAATTTGATTTAATATTTAATTATTATCAACAAGAAAAATATAACAATATATTTTTCAACTAAAGTAAGGTTTTTATATGCATGTATGCTTCCCCCTAAGTTCTTCTAGATGTTGGCATTTCTGTTAAGCTTTCGCCGTATTATTATTGGCCTTTGATATCTTCCTTATTTTACTCTATCGGTCCATCTTTTTTTTGGTTGTCTCTTCTGGAGTTCAGATTCTCTGTCTAATGTTATGGTGTCTTATTGTATCTAATAATTTTAGTCATTTATTTATGTAGGTCCCGCGGGATCCCGCAAAACAAATAGCTGAGATTTAATGAGACAGAATAATATTAGACAGAGGATCTGAACTCTCCCTTCTGGGGTCATCTTTTCTTTTTCTTCTCTTCTTATTCCCGTTTATGCTACTTCCATCAACTCCCCAGTCCCCACTTTTCTTGGTCATGTTCCTTGCTTGATTATTCTTCCCTCCCTTTCTTCCCTACGACTTCTTGAGTTATGTTTTATTACAAGCTTATGTATAGTTGTAACTAGCATTAGTGAATATGGGGAGGATTAAAACTAGTACTAACCATCTATATATTTTTGTAGAGTTTGTTACGCCTTCTTTGATGCGGTTTCATTATCTATTTTCTCGAATATTGCTTCCTTCAAACTTTGATGTATGATGGTAAGTCCAATTTTATCGTTCTTCCTTTTCAGCTTTAGTCAAGTTTGCCTCTTCATGAGGCTCTACGTTGTTTTTGTTGACTACATCCATAAGCCTTATAAATCGACAATCGTATTTATCCAAAGTGCCGTCATCTGAGAGGTATGAAAGTGGAGTTAACAATTATCAATTCGACTTCTTTCATTAAGAACAATTTTGATCTAATAGAAGTATATATTTTTGGAGCAACAGCCACCTATTGCCTACCTTCGGGTATCCTTAATTTGGAGATCCAATTATTATTTTCCTAACATTGGTTAGCAACTCCAAGAAACTCCAAGAAAGTAGTCAACAACTTGATTAATGTCTATTGATAATGTGCTGCTAGTTAATGGCTTAAAACACAACTTGATTAGTGTCAGTCAATTATGTGATTCTGGTTTTGAAGTGTCCTTCAATCAAAATTTTTGTGTAGTTAAAAAAAAAACGGTTCCATATTCTTTTCTGCCAAAAGATGAAACAATCTTTACAAAATCAATTTAGAAGATTTACAAAGTCAAAATATTTCTTGTTTTATATCAACTGATGAAGAA
>JANZLX010000002.1:28871587-28882134 GCA_025531955.1 Erythroxylum orinocense
TCATTTGGGATAATTGTTGATTTTGTTGTCTTGTTTCAATGGATGTGTTAGACTTGGATTTTTCGGTGGATTTTTTTATTTTGCATTGGTTGATGTAATTATTTTGGCACCTAGTCATGATATTTTAGTTATTATTTGAGAACAATTATATGATTGATGGTTAAAAAATTTATTTATATTATTTGGTATATTTTTTCTATTTTTTAATATTACTAATATTATATATAATTAAATATAATTATTACGTAATTATGACGTCAAACCGGTCGAATCGGTGACCAGTAAAGCCACCGGTTCGATGACTAGTCCGGGTTTCAAAACCTTGGTAGAGAGCTTTCAGTTTACACAAGAGCTCTCCGTACTTGTTCTGCCATGGCCAAAGATCGTAACTTTGACGATGATGAGGTTAAAGTTAGAGCCTTGTTGACAAAGATGGTTTTGCAGCTCGGATTTTCCTGTTTCATACCCAAAGAAGGCAACAAGAAGAAGAGTGATCATAATACAAATTCTGAGCACAACAAGGCTTAGTTACTGGCGGAGTCTGGTGGGTGTGGTGGTGCAGAGCTAACAAGTGCTGACCCACAATCTATACACTCTTCTTTTAGGTTCAGTATTTGCTCTCAGGTGGAGCTCGAGTCCATGAGTATAAGTTCGTCAGATTTAGGACTAAATAAAAAGACGGAGAAGAAGAATTAACCTGAGAAGATGAAGGGATTGATGAGCAGATGAAACAAAACGGAAGTCGGCTGAAGCAGAAAAGACGATATTTTTGAGGTTTTTGTTTAGCAAGGATGATAAACGTAAGTGCCGCGAAGTGAATTAAAAAAATAGCTTCCTGGAAAAGCTAAAATTTGGGCTTTTTTGAAAAGTTCTAAATTTTAGCTTTTGAAAAAGTTATATTTGAGCTTTTAAAAAAACTATTTCTACCTCAAACGTGCTTTTGAAATTTATAGCCAAACACCTACTTTTTTCTTAAAATAGCTTTTGCTATAGACAAAAGTGGTTTTGGATCCTCCAAAAGCTGAACCAAACAGGCACTAAAAGTCATAGAAAGGCAGTGCAAACATAGAGTGGATATGTGAGTAGGATCTGATTTGCATGTTAGTTATTTAGGGCCACTGCATTCTATTATTTATGACTCTATCCTTGCATGTTTCGATTGAAAGTACCAACTAACCGCCTTCAAAGTGTTTCAGGTAGCTTGCAGAAGGAACCTCAGGGCTTCCCATTCCACCAACTGAATTTCTTCGTATTTAACTTCTTAAACTTCTTTGCCAGAGATTCTTGAGTTTTCATTTGTGCTTAGAAAGTTATGCATGCGTATCTGACACACATTGACTAGGTAGTCTGAGTTCCTTATGTGTGTAAAAACATTATTGTAGAGGTATAGATATGTTAAATTCTTCACCTTAACAGTTTCATTTCCCCTTAAAACAACTTAAAATCAGCTTCTCCTCATCTATTATCCAATCTTCGCGCATGGAGACCATTCTCCTGCGTCCTCTGTACACTTTGTACCCATCAATTACTCTCTTATCTCTGTAAACAACTCCAATTTCAATTGAAGTGTATTGGATTCGATCCCCGCTCTAAAACATTTTTAGTTACATTCAGTCCATATATAGAAATACATGGGTTGAAAGCGACTTCCAGAATATCGTTGTCCTCAATACTTAAACTCTTTTATTGCATTAGCCACTACTGTATGAATTCCTCATAGTTGAGGCTGCTTTTGTCTACTAAGCAAAAGACAAGAGTTTCCTTTCATATTGTAAGGGAAATTTTGCATATGAAGAATATGTGTGAAACTTTTTTAGGTTCAATTCTACAAAAGAAGCAAATATTATGGGAATTAATGTAGTCAGCATATCAAGTGTAACTATTCTCTGCTTCACCAATAGCCACATTAGGTATGAGATCTTGTGGATCAAATTCTTGCTATATATGAATTTTCCACTAGTTAACAACCTGATCTCCTTCCCTTAACATTTCCTTGCATTAGTTATTTATAAATTCACCCAATGACTCACTGGTCCAATTGTATGCATCTTGGTTGTTCTAGTTTGGGGTATAGTTTGGTAGGATGCTTTTCATTCTATTATGGACTAAACTCCATCCATTTAGGATTATAAGAACCTTTATCTTGGCCTTTAAAGAGACTCTTTGTTCCAATTCCTACTTATGGGTGGAGTTATAGAGAGGCCTATATTGCTCCAATTATCAAAGGGTAAGGGGGATGTTTCCCTATTACCAATGTTGCATTTGATACTTCCTTCCAACCCTCTTCTTTACTTCATTAGTTGCCTAATAAACCAAGAATAGGAAGGTTTCTCACTAAGTTCTCAAATACTCCTTCCCCTATGACATAAGAGTGAATATACTTGACCTAAAAGGAGTTTTTATTATGAAGTAGCATCTAAAGTCTCTTAACAACAAACACCTTGTTACACCCACTGATTTGTGAAAATTCTAGACCCCCATCCTTCATAGGTTTGTAAAGCTCCCTCCAATTTATGTTCACACTATACTTTCCCTCTCTATAATGATCTCATAATTTTCTTAGCATTTTTTTATTATATTGGTTACATCATTATATATGAAAAGTGAGAGGACTAGTAAACTAGCAGGGAATGAAGAATAGTTTTAATCAACTAAGCCCTTGATAAGTGTAAATTACATCATGTTTTAGGGCATAATCTGATATGTGTTTAGCCGTTAATTCGATCATTTAGTATGTGTTTAGGTTATAATTGTATTAGTTTGTTAATTATTTGTGTTTAAGTGTTTTATAGGTTAGTACAAACTTTTGAGCTTAAATATTATGTTTTTGAGATATCTTAATGTGTTTGTTATTATTTCAGGGTTAGTATCGAAGAACGGAGGAGTTTCGAAAGACATTTGGGCTGAAACAACAGCCTCTAGTCATGACAGAAGGCTCATATGTGGGCTACGGTTGTGGCTTGTGTCAAGCAGATGGACAATCATTTACGAACTTCACGTTTCGAGAGACTTTTGCACCTTTCAGATCTCGAAAAGACCCTAGGGTTACCCAAAACATAAAAGACTATTTAAAGAACATTAAGAGGAGCACAAATGAGCTTTTTGCATCAGCCACACTTGAAACCTTAAAGAGAGAATATCGAAAGAGAGAAAGAAGAAGAAGGAAGAGGAAGACAAAGCTGACATGACATGCTTCCCGGATCAGGAGGTTTCCCGATGTCGCTACCTTCTTTCATCTATTCTAAGTCATTATTTCCTTTTTGTTTCGATTTTATTTATGTATAGAATTGAGTTGGATAGTATGATGATAGGATTTAGAATATTGATGATGTTATAAACTCTTCTTCAGGATTTTATTTTAATTTAATGATAATTTAGTCAATTGTTTTTATTATATGAATGTTGCGATTTGATTGCATTCTTGCATAATTCGGTAATAAACTAAGAGGGTGAACTGAATAAAAAGCGATTAAATCGGAGTAATGAGAGTTAGGTAATTTGATAGAAACTGTGTCAAATCATATTGGTAATTTTAGGATAGAGATCCCATGTGATGTTCCGATAGTTTATTAGAGTACTTCAGATCTAGTTGGGGTTTTGGATAATTTGTGAATTGAGCGATTGCAAATTTTATAATCTGATTAGGGTTTATAATTTGGTATTTAATGCTTATAAATTGAGAAAGAGTAATCAGCCCTAGGATAGTTTAGAATCGACCCTCCATTGACACATAACTAGCTAGGTTAGCATTAATGATAAGTAAAATCCTCTTGGTAAATTCCTTAGGTTGATTTCTATAGTGATTGCCTATTACTCACTTGTTATTACTTTTGTGTTTAATTTCTGATTTGATTGGTTGAAATCAATTCTCATAATTAATTTACGGTTCATCTTTTATTTTCAGTTTTATAGTTTTTCTGGCCTTAGATTTTTAGGATTAGATCACTTTCTTTCCTCATGGGATCAACACCTTTAATACTACGTTATGAACCGTGTGCTTACGAAATATTGAGGGTTTATAAGATTAAAACTTACCTCGATCAATTCTCCTAACTTCTGTTAAGGATTTATTACACCAACTATCCAATCTCTTCTAAACTTAATCAATTAAAGGAATACATTTCCTTAAATCTAGTCTCCTTGTGGATATTGGCAGACCTAGGTATTTAAAAGGGGGATGCATATTTTACAAAATAGATATTATTGATAGTCATTATGTTATAGAATGAGCACTCTTTGATACAAATATCTGAATCTTATTCATATTCACTTACGTTCCTAATATTACATTAAAAATGCTAATAGAGGCCATTATAATGTGCGTTATTAGCCAAGTGAGGACTTCCACATATAGGATAAATAAGTATGGAGACATAGGATCACCTTGTCTCAACCTCGTAGCTCATTTGAAAGTCATTAAGGGCTCTCCATTAATTAACATACTAAAGGAAGTAGAGTTAGTATACAATTTTATCTTGTCTCTACACTTCTCTAGAAATCTGAAGGCTTCCATAATCTTATGTAGGAAGTCCCAACTTATAGTGTTATAGATCTTTTGAAAATCAATTGTAGCCCAATTCTTTAGACCATACCTTCTAACATACCCCTTAACAGTTCTTGTGTTATAAGCACGTTATCCTTTATCATCCTCCCTTTTAAGAAAACACTAGAGTCATTGATAATATACTTTGGCATATTCGTTATCCTATTTACAACATTTTTCTACAATCTTATACAAAAAGTTACAACATGTAATAGCTTTAAAGTCATTGAAAGACTTAGGATTAGGGACTTTGGAAATAAGGTATAAGAATGTGTTATTAACTTGTTTAAGAATTTTGCCTTTTTAAAAGAACTCCTAGATTGCCTCTGCCATAATATGCCTGATAAGGGGCCAAACCTTAAATAATAATGCCCATCAAGACCATCTGGTCTAGGAGCATTATTAGGACTCATTTCAAATGTAATTTTCTTAATTTCTGATTGACTTATAGTAGTGACCACCATAAGGATATACTTCTCTACTAATTGATTATTGATAAATGATCTTAGCATTTGAGGATTTGCTTTGCTTGAAATTGAGGTTCCAATTATATTCTTGAAGAAATCAATTCATGCCTCTTTTTGTTCCTTTTAATTAGAAACTAAAATATCCTTTTATTTGAGTGGTGAGGCAATGATATTGATGTTTCTCTTTGCTAGAATTGGAAAGGAATTTAGAGTTTTTATCTCCATTTTTAATCTAATTTACTCTCAGCCTCTACTTAATTAGGGAGTTGTGGTTGGCTAAAGCATCTATATAGTCTCTCAAAGCCTTTTTTTTACTTAGTAAAGTGCTATCCCCCGAATGTTTTTCCACTTCCTCTTGGATGCTAACGAGAGAGTTCTTAAAGGCAATAACTTTTTTTAAGGTACAATTCCCTCCTTTTAATCTTTTTAACAATTAGAGTTCCATCTTAGCCTTCTCAGATTTTCTCAAATATACAAATTCTAGAATTGTGATTTATATAACTCTATCAACAGCCTCCAAGAAACCCTCATCCTTCCCTATTATTAACTATAAAGGGATAGTGCCTCCTCTTCCTCACAAATATATCTTGAATAATCGCATGAGAATGATCAGAGAATAGAGGTTCTTTGAAATAGCTTTACTCTATAGAAAGCTTGAGAGCCATTCCTTATACATTAAGGATCTATTTAGTTTCTTTATAATATTCCAGTTTAAAGATTTTTGTTATTCCACATAATGAATGTTCCCTCCAATTTCAGGTTATTGACTCTTATCCTCTTCTTAGGGGTGAGCATTCGGGTAATTCGGGCCGAAATTTCACTGTTCGGGTCCGGCCCGAATTACCCGAAAATTTTTTTATCTTACCCGGCTCGAACCTGAACTTTTTCTAACCCGAGCTTAACCGACCCAAATTACCCGAATTACGGAATTACCCGACCCGAATTACCCGAAATTTTATAACATAATTCGGGTAATTGGGCCGGCCCGAAATTTTTTGGAGTTACCCGACCCCGGCTCGAAAATAATTCGGGTAAAACTCGAATTATCCGAATTACCCAAAATTGAAAATTTGTTACCTGAATTAATTCGGGCCGGGCCGGGTAATCGGGCCGGCCCGAATAATGCTCACCCCTACCTCTTCTTGCATTCTTAAAGATTAGAAGTGAAGTTCTTTAAACCAAAATTCCCTTCAGCTTTAAATCAACATCTAATGCTATTAAAGTTGTAAATTATAAGCCAAAGGTCATTAATATGAGAATATAAAGTCTCCAAAGTAGTATATATTTTCTTCCTTTAAAAAGTGAAGTTTGAACCATACACCACAAAACCAATTTCCTTTGCCTTCTCCTATATGAACTAAAACTTAATATGGATTAATTGATCAGAACTATGTAATTTTTGAACATGAACCAAGCTATTATAAAAAGAAATCATAACTTTTCTATAATGGTGATGGTGATGATTGGATAGTATGGTCCATTTTTTCCTAAGAATTTCATTACAAAATCCTTTCCTTGATTAGATTTAATTTTAAAATACATATCATCATTGGTTTATTAGCAATAGATAAACATATTTTAGAGGGGATATTTAAACCCCTTACATTCTAAATGATTATCGACATGATGCAGGGTTAGAGAGTTTGAAGCCTCTTGATTTACTCTTTCTATTTGATTTTCTCTTATTAATCATTGTGTATCCTCATTATCAATGGCATCCAAATTCATATAAGCCTAGCCTTCTATAAGAGAAGAGAGATTATTGCTACTTTAATCATTTTTCATTTTCATTACCCTCGGATAGAATTTGTGCATTTAGAGTATTTCCCTCTGTAACTTTTGTTGCCATTATAGCATTTTTCCCTTTAGTTGCACATTTTGATCTTGAATCGCTTTGTTACTAACTTCAATTATTTGGTTTTTCTTGGGAATTAATCTTGTGTCACATTCTTTTTCACTTTTAATGCTTGCCTCCACAATTTCAAATATATAGAACATCTTAACCTTGTTACTAGCTTGATGCATAAATGAAAATTGGTTGATTCTAGATGATTTATTAGCTTACTTAAGCTTAACATAGTTACCTTTAATAAACATTTTACCTGTAGCAACCCATTTTCCCCCCTGCTCCTTGAGAGAAGGTTTTCATTGATAGACCACACTAACTA
Source organism: Erythroxylum orinocense (assembly GCA_025531955.1). Lineage (NCBI taxonomy): Eukaryota > Viridiplantae > Streptophyta > Magnoliopsida > Malpighiales > Erythroxylaceae > Erythroxylum > Erythroxylum orinocense. The sequence continues at coordinate 28,878,766 of JANZLX010000002.1, forward strand.
TATCTTATATAAGTATTTCATTATCACTTAGTCTAAGAATGGGAATGACTTCATGTAACTCCTTTATCATATCTCACACTCTTACAAATTTTAGTGTATCCAACTCTACTTTGAGATACAATTTCATCTGTGTTTATAAGATTCCTAGTGTAACTAGCTAACATTCTTAAATCCTTGGTGGACCTATACTCTAATAGAACCTCATAAAATTTATCCATAAGGGAATATTAGTTTGCTTCATGTTTTCTATCTTTACACGTAGTTTTCAAACTTTTAATAGGAAATGAATGTTTTGGTTATGTTATGGACCTATCCTCAACATCTCTAGAACATTGTTATTAGAATCAAACTTAAAGATTAACAGGCTATCCTTAGAAAGTAGTACCTCTAAAGACCCTTATTTCTCTAAAGTTTCATAGCCTAAACAATTATCAACAGGATTAACGTAGGGTGTTTTTTTATGATGAAACCTCCAAGAGTGAAGTCCTAGACTTTGGCTCCTCATTTGAACACTTGAAGTTCTAAGCCACCATTCTTTTTCCATCAACCATCTAGAGCGCCACCATTTGTTTCCCTTATTATTTATCTCTAACTAGTGCTTGGTTTGATTATTACAATTTGGGGAATCATAGGAGAGTGAAAAATAGGAGGGCGGTAGGACAGATTCAAAGGAAAGGGTAAAAACGATGTTTCATTTAAAGGATCTAGGCTTTTTTCTCTAAAGTTTGAAGCCATGAGCTAAAAGAGGAAAAAAGTTAGAATAGACAAAACGAAGATTTAAAAAAGTGTTGTTATAAATGAAAAATGAAAGAGAAGGAACTTGAAATAAAGCAAGTTAAAAGATAAGAATGCCCTTTTAACCTAAAAATAAATACCAAAAGATGCCTTCCTCCTTATGGTAGTTTAGATCATGAAATGTACAATAAAAAGGCAAGAACTAAAGGAAAGCAACATGAGAAGTAAAGGAAAAGGATAGAAGCCAAAATAGAACATAATGAGAAACAATAGGATGGGAAAAAGGACACCTCACAAACAAGAAAACTCTAATAGTAACCCTCCCATTAAAACTCTTGATTCAAGTTTGACCATTAAAAATTAATCATATATCTATTTCCATTACATAAATGTAAATAAATATAGTGTATATGTTGCAAGAGGTCATATCATTCACATTTCTAAAATTTTAACCTTTTCAATTTAATCCTGATTCTCTTAATATTACAAATACAGTAAGGATAATGAGATATATTTTAGAAATATCTTTACTGCAATCCTTGTCACCATCTTTACCCTCTAGCTTGCCTTTATGGGAATCTTCCTTTACTATATGACCTTTTTATTTTTATATATTATGCAACTTGATGTATGTTTTAACGTAAGTGTATAGTTTAGTTGTAGCTAGCACAAGTGAATACAAGTTATTCCTATAAGGAATGTTGTTTAACCACCAACTACTAATAAATTCAATAAGTTAGACCATGATTATGATTGATTAAATAAGAAAATAAATATTAAACCTAAATAATAAAACAAAACTATGATCAAGAATAAATCAATATTTGAATAAATTAGATTTAGGTGAGATGTTCCCTAACATGTTACTATATTTAACCTCACTTTGATTTGATGAATGATTATAGTTTCTTGGAAAATTAAAATCCTTTGACTTGGATTATATTCTCTCTCAAGATATAGAACTCCTATTCTTAGATTAACCAATTGAAATCCCTTTCGAACTAATATAAATGAACAAAACAATAATTTGTTACGCAAAATCTTTTAAAAGGTTTTACTCTAACTTAGATTGCAACTTTTTCTCAAATAGTTCACACTTAACACTCTTTAAAACGTTTTGATCTAATCACACATCTCATCACATAAATCTTGATGCATGAATTAATTTCTACTTTTGTTCTTTCATTTAAATCAATTATAAAAACATAAATAGATCTCAAGAAAATTAGAAATTCATTAAATCAAAAAATATTACAACCTAGGGTTTATCCTACCTAAGTATATATCAAAGTTAGTTTATAACTAGACAAAGAACAACAATTATAAAATAGGAAAAAATATATAAATATATCATTATTCTCGAATCTTAAGTATTTAGAGAATCATGTTGGATTTTAGTATATCTTTAAATTTTTTCTTTTCATTAAAAAGGCATAATCATAACATGAAATGGGATATTAATTAAATTATTTATCAAATTCTTTAAAAAATGTAAAACATAAGCAAAATGCTATGAAGATTTTTACTAAAAATAATGCACATCTACTGTAGATCAGTTACCCTCACACTTAAGCAATTCCTTGTCATTAAGCAAACCAATTCCATTGTTCAAAATCAAATACAAAACAATTCCTAGAAAAGTGTTAAACAAATCAAACATAACTATGAAGATTCTTCATTACTCATTTAACAATAAGGATCGTCAAAATGCTAAGTAACCGTCTACATGCATTATTTCACAAATTTATTCTTAATTCATTTTATGATTCCTCAAACATCATATATGAAATAAAATGATCATATCTAAGATAAAATGATTTAGATCTTTAATAAATTCACACCACTTATTCATAAAACATAATTTTAAACAAAACAAGAGCATTATAAGCATATTTGAAAAGTCACCTGGCCTTTTCACGCTAACTCACTATCTTAAATGACAACTACTACCATTCTTTAAGTTCAACCTTCTAATTGGTAGGAAGCTGGCACAGTGAAATTATTTATACTCTTTAATTCATAATATTTTAAAGATAATGAAAATTCATTAAAAATCACAATTACTTGATGCATGTACAATTTGTAAGAAAAAAAATATTGTAATGCTCATCAAGTATTCATTCTCTAAATATATCCTTATAGTCATCCTATTGATGTTCAATCTTATTTGTCTTTATGGAATAAGAAGTCGATGGATTAGGGTGAAGATGAAAAAAAATGATATAAATGAAGTTATTGCAACTTATACTGTAACATCCCGGCCCCAAAAAGAGAGCACTGTTCATAGAGCTGAGTGTGAGATGTGAGGAGGTAGGCATCGCCGACCGACCGACCGAGCGAGCGAGAGGACAGTGGCTGAGCGGGTTGTTCAATTGGTAGGTCGACCTTTGACGTGTTGACCAATTTCATCATTGTTTACTGACCCGAGCACCAATCTCTGCTTTGTTTTACTAACCTCTCCCATTGCTGGTCGAGCTATGACTAGCCGACCGACTCCTAAATAAATTACCGAGCTCTCACTGTTGGACTGATCTGATCATACTGTTTGTCGAGCTCTTCTTGTTTGCTGAGCTCCCAATTGTTTGAAGGTCGACCTAGTCGACCGAGCTCTTCATTGTTTACCGACCGATCTCT
>JANZLX010000002.1:28889234-28904035 GCA_025531955.1 Erythroxylum orinocense
AATTTAATTTCCTGCTGCCTTATAGCATCCTCTGCTCATTCCACGTGTTGCTTCATGCCTTGCTTCCATTTCGTCAATTTTACTCCAAATTATATTACTTTGCATTTCGTCACCTAGAACATATAAAGACACAAATTATCGTAGAAACACAAGTAAAGCATTACAAAGTCTATCAAAAGAACATTAAACATAAAGAATTAACATGACAAAATGCAAGTTATCAATCCCCTTTTTTAATGACAAAACACTTATGATATTAAAGAGTAATAGGAAAATTCTGAATACAGTCATTATAGGGATTAGCTATGCCTTAATTCATGCATAAGTCATAATTCAATATAAAAAAATAATTAATTTCGTGTGTAAAAGAAACATCCACACTTAAACATAAATTTACGTAAGTAAAAATATACATAAAAAAACCATATATACAAAAGTTACCTCCTATGAATGTTATCACAAACCATAAATCTAATATCACCAATATCTCTCCCCCTTATTGGATTCTTCAAAAAGAAATCAATTATCTAATAATGAATCATATAAATTGTCATATGTTAATCTATCATAGTTAAAAATGAAAATGAATTTGTTTGACATTGGCAAGCATTTTCGAGAAAGAATGGTATTAAATATTTAAAAAGTCAAATTAATTTCCTAAAAAGTGAACTTTGAAAGAAACAACCCTAGTCCACAGTTTTAGTATTGTTCCTAAGTTAAAAAATTCAATTAAAACAACAAAGACAAGTTTTGAAAAAATTAGTAGTTATAATTGTAAAAAATATAAACATTGTTACAATATTTAAAAAAATGTAATTTTTAATAACCCCAAATTTTCAAAAAATAACTCTTATTTAGAAAATTTTCAAAAAGTCTCCAAACTGAAAAGTTAAAGATGACAAATTTTCAATTTTACAGACTCTAAAAAGATCTTTATGAAATTGAAGATGGAGTTTTTCAAAAGAAAGAGACAACGGATTTAAGGTTTCTAAAGATATAAACATAAAATATGAAAATTGAAGAAAAGAGAAGGACAAGGCTCTTAGATCATAAAGACTTATTGACCATAAGGTTGTATTAGTAAACCATAGTTTTCATGATAGGAGAGATAAAATAGTTTTGAATATATGATAAAGAGGCTAAAAGTTTATTTTAAACTCACTACATTGGTCGACTAATGATTGGTGTAATCAACTAGGATGCAGCTAATTTATTTATGAACTTACTAGAAAGAAAAAGTTTTTTAGACAAAAGGAAATTATTTGAATAATGTCTATATGTAATCAAATAGAGGAGAGACCAAACTCCTTATAAACTAACTAGAAAGAAGAACGTCAAATGTGAGGACATTGGATAACACAGGAGGGCATTGGTTGACTACTGTGCCTATATGAGCAACTAGACAACTAACAAAGTCACTAGAAAAGTGAGGATGTTAGTGTTTTAGTGGACACTAGCCAACCACACTGAGGTATTAGTCGACCAATATGTCTTGATATCTATCAATCAGTGGAAAACATGGATAAAATCAGTCAAACATAGCCTTGAGACTGAAATTAAAGAAAATTGAGAAAATAAAACATGGATAAAATTAATAAAGGTATTAAAAATGTCAATTAACATATTGAATTTCCATCAAACATAACTGATTCTCTTCCAATTTTCCAAAAATCTATCCTTATTTAATGGTTTACAAAATTTTTTGCCCGATTGATACTCTCTAAATTTAAGTCCTAAGGATCACATTATAAAAAATAGTTATTGACCTTATTCATAATTCAAACTTAAATAATCAATATTAAGGATTCATACTAAAATTGATAAATAAGAACAATGTGTGACAAATTTCTAAAATATAAACTAATAGATACCTCTTATTAAACATTTCTTGTGAATCATTTGAGTGAAGATTATTCTTGAATTTAGAATCCATTAGAAGCATCTTATCTATCTTATCATCCTTGATCGATTCAAAAACTATTTCTTTTGAAATGTCTTTGATCATTTTTTCCTTCTTTAAGTGCTATTTTTTTCTTATTCTATATAAATATTTTCAAGGCTTTTACATATAAAAAGTTTAGATTCATTAATAAAAAACATACGCTCTTCAAGAAATGATACTCAATTTAACAACTACGACCTCTACTATATACTATTGGCTCTTTCTTTTCTAATAAATTGTAAAACATGAAAATCAATATGTTATAGGCACCCAAATATGCATGGTTCCTTGATTGTTAGGCTCCTTCTTCTTTTTAACCACTTTTAAGGGTTTTATTTTTTTAAAAAAAATCTATCAACATTTCCAAACTTACCATGATATGCCATATAATAGGGATATGATGAATGTATTATTTGGTATTCTATGTGTGTATGCATAATAAGGAAGCTTTCTTTGAACATGAAGTTTTTTTAACATTCTTCAAGGATAGTGAGGTGAACTACCGTGATTATATATATGATGCCTACTTGGAAGGATGGCTTGATGTATGCTTTAGTGGGTCTTGAAAAGGTGTGACTAGATTGACGTGTTATCATAAAAGATATGCCTATTCTTCCTTTAAGAGTATTGAACTTTATTTCTAGATTTTGAGCCACATATGAAAGTATAGGGTTTGCTCTTAGAGTGAGCCATAGTGGATGTTTCTTGTCTGTTCTTATGATAAAATGTGGATGTTTCATGTTTATTTCTTGTATAGGAAATGGTCCTTAATATATAAATGATTTACTTTAACAAAATTAGTTTTAATATTGGAGATATTCCTTTAATTATATCTAATTATATGCCTATTATTAGAATTATTTTATGTTCCTAACATGTTTCTAAGTTTCTCACTTCCCTTTGTATATTTGGTTAATGAATCCTTAAAAGCATAAACCTCTTTCCTTAATGCTTCATTTTCATGCTTTAATGTATCTAGTGCTTGATTGTTAATAGAGACCACATTTTTCTATGCTTTAATGCTACACAATTCACTTTTATCATTTTCATTCTTGTTCATGCATGTATCAAACTATCTTTGAACTTCTTTGAGTTGAAAAGACAATTTCTTCCTTTTTTTACTCATGATTTCTAAACTTTCAACTAATTCATCATATGTTAAGTCATTATCACTATTACACAAATTCGAGTGAGATGCTATCTCATTATCATCCATAGCAGTAAAGAAAATATGAACTATCTCTTCTTCTAAATGTTTATTTTCAGGATTTGTTTGTGTCATCCCAAGTTATAGTTTTTTAAGTGCTTTCTTATTTTTCTTCTTGTCCATTTTATATTTTCTTTCATACTTTCTCATTATCTTTATGAATAGGACATTGTGACTTTCTGCAGCTAGGTTTTCTACATTAAAAGAAAATAATGTTATAGAATTTATGTTTTTAAATCACTTTTACCTCTTTTGAAGTCCTTTCTTTTAGAGAATTTCTTCTTTAAGAATTTCATATATTTTATAGTGATTAGGGCAATACATTCTTTACCGCTTTCACTGGTTGATATCCTTTCCTCTTTATTCAATTCTTCTTTTGAGGCTTTGAATGTATTTTTTTTTCTTTTGGTGCATCATTTCTTCTTGTATATTTTGAGCATCATTTTAATGTGTAAGAAAAGACTAAATGTTTTCTTTCAAAGCTAGAGTTGTTATATCTTTAGCTTTTTGTTTGGTTGTCTTTAGCTTCTCCTATCTTTGAAGTGACATAAGCAATTTTCTTACTATTTCAACATTACTATAAGTCTTTCCAATACCATAGCGTGAATAATATCAATAAAACTTGTGTACATGCTAGATATATTTTCATCGTGCATTATTTGAAACAATATATATTGATGTGTTAACATACTGACTTTGCTCAACTCTACTTAATATATTCACTTATATGAAACTTCTAATTTTTTTCCAAATGTTATAGGTTGTTTTACACATAAAGAACCCATTGAATTTATTTCTTCTTAATATACAAAATAATATGTGTATAAATCTACTATTCAAGAAATTAATCTCTTATATTAAAGTTACCATTCTTCCTTTAGTTTTGGGACCTTTTTTATTATATAAGGTTTATGTAGGTATAAAGGACCATTTGAAACTATTTCCTATAGGTATACACCTTCATGCATTAAGAAGAATATCATCCTAGTTTTCTAATAAAGATAATCATTGCCATAAAAAAAGATGCTCTAGTGATTCTGTATCCTAATGATGATGCTCTTAAGTAAAACATTATGCTCTTTGTTATAAGACTTCGTTAGAAATTATATTCATATAGACCCCCCTTTAATACCACATGCTAGTCCTTAATGGCACTCAAAAGGGGTAGTGAATTATAAGTTTAAGAATTTTGATAAAATTTTATAAGCCACGTATTTGGTTAATAATAATTAATATAATAAGGACAGGAAATTGCTTAATATAAATTAATCAAACAATTGACTAATAATTTAAAAAGGATAGGAAAAAGAGAATGTAAATCGATTTATAGTGATTCAACAAGTAACCTTTGTCTACATCCACTCCAAAGATTCTTCTTTGAATTTCATTATAACTCTTCACTCAAGGTGATGAAAAACCATTACACAATCTTTTATAGGTAAAGAGGAAAACTTCTTTTGAAGTGAAGACTATCCTTATTCTCTCTTGGATCACCCTTGAGTATGGAACCAAATATTACAACACATAACTAAATAATACAACTTAAAATATCTCACTTTATTAATTGATAACTCCAGAGATCCTCACTCACACAAATATGAGACAATAAAACATAAATGATTGATAAAAAACTTGAATGTGTGTATAAGAAACCTAAACATGTTTTCATACTAAAACTCATATGAAAATACCTATATGTATAGTGCTTTGGGACCTCTACTAGCCATGTGAGCTAAGGACTAGCCATTATAATAGATATTTACAAAGCACTGGTCAATCATTTTTGTATACCAATCAACAAGTGTGCACTAAAAATATAAATTCACTAGTTGTTGAGAGACTAGTTGACTAGTAAGCATATAGGTCAACTAATATGGCATATTAATTACCTAATACATAAACCAATATTATTACAAACTCTTAGTACATCAAATTTAATAAATTAAAAATATATTAATCAACCATTTAACACGTATAGGTATACAAATGACCTAAAAGAGATGATTTTAATAAACTTTAAATGCTTAAAACTAAATTGGTTAATACAATTATGATTGAACATTTCCTAAAATATTTTATAGAGAGTGTTTGAAATATTAAGGGTTTCTTCTATTAAAACCAAAAGCTATAATACCTCTTGATGAATGCAAAGACTCATGCAAATAAGGAGAAACAAAATGTTTTCGTATGGTTAGCCTTTTAGAGTATAAATTAACAACGCGAGATTATAAATAATAACAAAATATGTAAAATTACCTTAACGATCCTTGATCTTTTTTTTAGTTTGATATTTATTTTGTTAGTTGTAAACTTTAGTTTCTATTTTTCAACCTCATAAACTACCTTCTCGAGCTTATGGTGTCATTTTATTCTTATATTGCTTTACTTTAAAATAATAAACTCATTAGTATTAACTATATTTTGTTATCATCAAAACATCAATTGGAATCTCCATTGGTTTAACTTATTGGATATGCCATATGGTGCTTTCTAAGAAGATGTCTTAGGACATAGAAATTCTGATGAGATATTTTCTTTGATCATGAGACATCTATCACCCCTCTGGCTGAAATTTGATTACTGTGGGAAAAAAAGCGGACTAAGAATGAGGCAAGTGAATGTCACCAATAAGGTGTTGTTATCAAAATGAATTTGGGGAATCTTCATAGACATAAAAGACTAATGAGATATTTTCTTTATCATGAGACATCTATCACTTCTCTAACTAAAATTTGATTACTATGGGAAAAAGGTGGACTAGGAATGAGGCTTGTGAATGTCACTAGTAAGGTGTTGTTATCAAAATGAATTTGGAGTATCTTCATTGACAAAATTTATTTTGCATTCAATGGATTCGTAACCATTATATTGACAGCAATAACTTTTCGAAAATTAATGCAAAGACAAACACTTCATGGAGTATGCAACAAATCCTTAAGCTAAGAAACAAGCTCTTTCGGGGACTTAAACTTAAAATAGGTAATAGTCTCTCTCCCTAGTTGTGGTTTGATAATTGTACCTCTAAAGGGTCACTATAAATTATACTTGAGTTTTGACACCTAAGATACAATAATCAAACCTTAGGCTAGAGTGAATGAGAATATTAAGGACAATATAATGCATTCCATATTTAGGGGATTCCCAATCTTTCAAAGTTTCATCCCCATCTATTTATACTTATTAAAGGTTGTCTTATTAATGTAATTAATGGATATAAAAACTAAAAACCAATTTAACGCCCTTCTTCATTTTTGTGAGAATTTTCTCTTTTATCTTTGACAATAATTTAATATATAATATTGAGGCAACATTTGGCAACAAAAATCATTATAAATTTAGTTACAATAAACATGTTTGATTAAGGTTGAGTTCTCCTTCCTTGATTTTGAAGACAATCATATATAAGGTTCCAATTTCCTATAAATTTTATTTAAGGTGATTTCTAGTCTAAGGTTCCCAATATGGACAAATGTGACCTTAACGAATATAGCAACAACCAAGTAAAAAATGATGATCTTCCATGGATTGAAAACCAAAAATGAACAACTTGGGAGCGAAGAATCGGTTTATGGCTCATAAACCGAACTGATCACGTTTAAAATGCGAAATTCTTCAGGATTTGAACAACCAAGAGCAGTACGTCTGGGGCCGATTGCGACAATAAGAAATGTTTGAATGCGATGGCAGACCAAAGGAACCGTGTGACGTGCGGAAAAGGGCAAGTATTCTGAGATATGGTACAAACAGAATTAAGTGTGCTAATATAACCTTATGTCAGAACGTTGTGGTATAACTGATAGAAAGTGAGTGTATGCTTCTATGGGAATGCGTAACTATGTATAGAAAATGAGAGTCCAGATCTTCTTTCCAATTTTTATGGTGTCTTATTATGTCCAGTAAATCCTAGCCATTCATTTATGCGGACTTCACGTTTATTTGTGTAAAACTCACGCGGGACTCGCATAAATGAATGACTGAGATTCACTGGACACAATAAGATACCATAAAACTGGACAGAAGATCTTGTTCCCAAAAATGAAAGCAATAATCAGAATATCAAGGTCCCGTCGGGCCCTTTTTCTCACTAAGATGTACCTAAGCATTTCAAAACTAAATTTGGTTTATGATGATTATTTCTCACGACCGCTTGATTATAAAGGTTCTGATATCATGTTAAGTTATCGTTTTACTACAATAACTTAAGTTATTGTGTAGGACTAACTTAATTGGTTTTATATATTTATTAATAGTGCACACCAATTAGTAGATAAACTCTCCATGCATAAACACGCAATTTAGTTTTTCTCCCTGTACTTTGGTGAATTTAAGATAAATAATGCCAAAGCATGTGAAACTTATCCAATTCTAAACAAATTCGCTCAGGAACTGGGAAAAAAACAAAAAAAAAGCTTGAGCGATTCGGCTCAAAACCATTGCCCTTTGTACTTTTCGTCTCCAGAATGCTAATCTGTCATCTTAAGCTTATGTAAGAGAAACTTTCCACTTTAGACTTATTGTCGGATCATCTTTACCTGGAGGTTTATTGTACTGGACGTCAGAACAGAAAAGAAACAAATGAAGAAGAGTGCAACTACATCATTGTGGATTGCGGATTAGCCGGTCATGACTTGCAAGAAATTGTGCATTAAGATTTGCATCTCTAATGATACGATGCTGAAAACGTAATAATAACATAATTTCAGAACAGCTCTTTGTCAAATGTGCGCTCATATTCTTACATTGTGAGTAGAAGGATATTGTGTGGCTCTTTCTCATGTCAGAGCTATGGCATCCATTCAAAGTATTTTCCAACAAAAAATTCTACTGAGTTCAAGTTAATTGAGTGTCAATTGAAACTCCTTATGTATCTTTATGTTGGGATCAAGATGAACTTGAATATGCAATTTGTATAAGTTCTGGATCCATATATTTATTTAACTTTCACCAGCAGATTTAGAAAAATACGTGCAAGATGTCTATGTTGGACCGCTGAAAAGATGTCTTGCATCTTTGTCAAGTTCTTACAAAAACTGTACTAGAACATTTTTCCTCTTATAGTATATATTCGTTATAATAACTTTGTAAACTTCCTATCATATGTTTTACTTATTCGGAAGTTGGAAAGTCAAGACTATAGAATTCTTGATCCATGGAGGAGGCATTATAAATACGCAAGTCAACAAGTTCGAGCTCGAGCTCGTGCAACCACGTTTGTCTAACATCATCCTACCAAACCTCAAAACCAAAATCCACCTAATCTCTGGATTATGGTACACCACTTTCTTCGAATCTTGCATATAATTCTATCGGATTCGCTACATTTTCTTCACCTTACTGTCAAAACATGGCCTCTAAAGCCTATAGTCTGTTGCTTACGATTCTTCTCCTCAACTTGGCTTTAGCATTGCATGCCACTCGAATAGATTACACTTATAATTCTAAATCTGTGGCAAACTATCTTCCCAGCCATACTAAGAAAGTTTTCAATCCTATAGACTCCTGCTGGCGAAGAAACTCAAATTGGAACTCCAATCGCCAAGCCTTAGCCAACTGTGCAGTGGGGTTTGGTCAAGCTGCCATGGGAGGGAAGTACGGACGTATATATGTTGTCATCACTCCGTACGATGACCCTGTAAACCCTAAACCAGGTACGATTCGATATGGCGTCATCCAAACAGAGCCTCTGTGGATCATTTTCAGCAAGGACATGGTAATCAAACTGGAAAACGAACTAATTGTGAACAGTTACAAGACTATTGACGGAAGAGGAGCTAAAGTGGAAATTGCATATGGACCATGCATAACAATCCAAGGCGTCAGTCATGTCATAGTGCATGGAATTAGCATCCATGACTGTAGACCAGGGAAGCGTGGGATGGTTCGAAGCAGTTCTACCCATGTTGGTCAACGTCAAGGATCCGACGGCGATGCTATAGCTGTATTCGCGTCTTCGAATATTTGGATTGATCACTGCTATCTTGCTCGTTGCACCGACGGCCTGATAGATGTGATTCATGCATCAACTGGCGTCACGATATCGAATAATTACTTCTCTCAACATGATAAGGTGGAGGAGAAAGGTTCATCCTGATTAAAATAAATTATTGTTTAAACGTAATCTGGACTCCTCTGTTATGTCTTACATGGCTCTAACATGCAGGTGATGCTTTTAGGACACAGTGACCAATACTCAGCAGATAAAGTTATGAAAGTAACTGTGGTTTTCAACCATTTTGGTCCTGGTCTCGTCGAAAGGATGCCAAGGTGTGTGCAGAAACATGTTAATAATCACGAGGGGATAATTCTAGTGGATTAAAAAGCTCTACTTTACAATAACTAATAAATTCAATGTAGATGGATTACATTTACACCAACTTATTTTCAAAGTAAAATTTAGGTGAACATATCATATTCGAGAAGTGTAGACATCTAAGGCCTAAAGTTTGTCCCATTTCAGGGTAAGATTTGGTTATGCACACGTAGCCAACAATCGGTATGATCAGTGGCTTAAGTACGCCGTAGGTGGCAGTGCCAACCCAACAATCTTTAGTGAAGGAAATTACTATGTAGCTTCTGATAACAAACAGGTATGTATAAAGAGTTTTAGACAAGCAACTTGTGAACTTCCCATCAACAACTGAGAAACTTTTGTTCCCTCGATCTTGGATTGTAATATAGATAGGAATATATATTCCTAATAAAGTAATAACGACTATCTAATTAGTTGGTGATTATGGATGGCATGCGTACAGGTTACAAAGAGAGAAGTGTACAGCAATTGGAAGAATTGGAAATGGAGATCATCAAGGGACGCCTTTATAAACGGTGCTTATTTTGTACAGTCCGGTTATGGAAGCATTGGTCCAAATTATTCAGCGCGTCAATCATTTACAGTAGCTCCAGGAGCTTTGGCTTCTGAACTAACGTCAGATTCGGGACCTCTGAAGTGTGTTGTTGGTCAAGCATGCATGTTGAGTACAAGTACGAAGTAAATGTTCAGTCTATCACCTTGGTTGCCATTATATGAAACGCATATGAAATGAGTCCGATATGTAAAGATTAAAAAGAAAAAAGAGTTCAACTTTAAGATAAAAAGACTAAGCTGCTGGATTCAGAGATGTCCGGGTATGCAGTAGAATCTGTGTTTAACGATATACGACACTATATATACATGGATTGGTGTCACCACTTACGGCATGCTTTTACATTTTGGATTTTTAAAAAAATTTTCAGTTTAATATATTTCAATTTTAATGCATCTTCTTTGTTGTTTTGGGACATTTCCGTAACAAATATATTGCAGCACTCAGCAGTACACTTCCGGCGAAATACTATATTATTTCATAATATTCATAACATCTATAAAATTTATTTTGTACAATAATTAAATGGTATAAAGCAATTCCATATATATGAGATAATTAAATTAAACACTAGATTTAAATATTTAAAAGATAAGGTACAAAAATATTTAAATATGTAAGTGTTTATTGCCATATGAATTTATTGACTTAGACCATTAATTGGCATCTAGTTGTATATATCTGTTGGAACTCTATTTTTCATAATTGTTAAATGAATTCTTAAACTTCCGATTTCCAAACTATTTCATATAAGAACATTATATATTTTTTAAATGTTAAGATCTATCCTATTAGGACAGCTCTGTAAGTAATATTTGGACACAATATGAATTATGTTGAAAAAAGAGAAGTTCCAATTCAAGCTTTGATGATAACAAAGTAATGTTATTTCTAAATAAAATAAAAATAGTAAAATCTAAAGTTTTGGGATACCTAGTAAGATTTTCTCTCTTCTCTCTATCTTGGTTCTACTCATATGACTGACCCAAACTTCCTGCAATAAGTTATCTAGTAGTTTCTAGCTCTAGCTCCTTTTTCCTATCATGCCTTTTTCCTATCATGTTCTTCTTCCAACTTCCTAAAGAAACTCTTCTTCTTACCCTTGTCTATTATTGTCTTATGGCTTATGTTCCTCATCCCTATATTGATAGTTTCCAGCTCCAACTCCTTTCCCTTTTCATGCACTTCTTCCAACTTCTTAGGCAACTCTTCTTCTTTCTCTTGTCTATTATTGTCTTTTGGCTTATGTTCATCCCTATATTGCTTTCCTTTTCCTCTCTTTTTTTTTTTCCATGAGTGTTATAAAAGGATTATGGTATTTTGAATATTAGGTTTTCTCTTGCCTTTCAAGTTTTACCGTTACTATAATAGCATTTAAAATTGTCACCCATTGTGTCAATATTCCTTTCCTTTCTTATCTAATGAATTCAAGCTTTTACACTTAGGAATGGCTATATTATCCTTTAGACAATTTCCTCCCTTCACTTTCCATCCTCTAGCTCCCATTCATCCTTCGATTCTAGAGGCTTAGGTGCTCTTTTTCACTTCTATTCCTCTTGCTTGTATCAAGTCCCCTCCTTCTTAGTTTCTTCTTACCTCTTCCTCCTTAACAAGTTCTCCTTTTACCTCGGTACAAGTGAAACCACCCTTTAACACATGCTCCTTCCTCTTCCAGTTTCAACTTGAACTAGAAATTCATATTAGGGGATCCCTCGATCAATTCTCCTTAATATTACCCTCCAATGACTTTTGATGGTGTCACCACTGTTTCCCCTTAGTTAGAAATCCTTGAGAAGGGGCAAGCTTATGACCTTAAACAATATAAGGAAATGCCTAACTTTCCTTGTAATCAAACAATGGGCTATGAAGCTCTCGAAAAATATGGTTGGAATTGATTTTTAATCAGGATAACCTATTTCTCTTTCAATGTTTTCCCAAGTATGTAGCTTAGGAAATGCTAGGGGTAGGACCACGTTATAAAATTTTCTAACCCTTTTTCTTTATCTTTGAAAATGTGGTACCAACCTTGTAGAAGTTTTATATAGGTAAATACCTATTTGGATAATTTTTCACAAAATTCCTTTAGGATATTAGTCTTCTAAAAGTTTGAGTATATTGGCTAGTTTCACTAGTAAGCCTATTTATATGTGTCTGCTATGGCTAGGGGAAGGATGAGATATATCAGGATTTGTTTTAGTTTGGATTTAAAATAGGAGATTCTTAAAGTAATTCTGTTACAAACAATTAGTGAAGATTGTTCCTTAATTGAGGATTCCATTCAACTCATACCAATGGACCCCATCTTTTCAGCCATTAAGGAAAGTTTGAAGACCTAGTATAATAAAATTTTTAAAGGAGATTATAAGGCATACGTGTATGAAGCTTGATAGAAAGAGTCTTTCATCACTCTCCTCAAAACCTACCTCTACTGAGGGGAACATTCAAGCCTCGTAAGGAAATGTCTCTCATAAATTGCAGGCTTATAATTCTCGAGAAGAAGTTGTCATAGTTAATGATGTGGGATGGGTGCCTCAACTTATTTTTTAATCTAACTTTGCTATACCTCAGGAGTGGACTAGTTTTCCTAACTCAAATCAAGATTAGGCCACGATGATCATTAAGGTAGAAGTTGGTGCATCTATTTTTGTTTCTCCTTATATGTCATATCAAAGCAAATTAAAGAATAATAATAAGGTAGAATCTAGAGCAACTCTATCTAATTCACCTAGTAATACAATAAAACAATTCAAACTTATTAAGAAAAGGAGATCATACCATAAAACCATAGGTAAGGTCTTTACTACTCCCTATTTATCCTTATGTCTATTTTAACTTAGAACATAAGGGGCCTTAATAGCCTGTAGAAGCAAAAAACAACTTTTGATTATATTAAATCATCAAAGCCTTTGATTTTTTAGCTTTTGGAGATCAAATTGAAAGAAGATAAATGTGTAAACCTTTGGAGCAAGTCATTTCTCTAAGATTGATCTCAAATCTGGATATAATTAGTTAAGGATCCGAAAAGAGGACGTGCCGAAAACTGCCTTTAGAACCAGATACGGGCATTATGAGTTCCTGGTGCTTCCTTTTGGTTTAATGAATTCACCAACTACTTTTATAGATTTGATGAATAGAGTCTTCAGTCTGTATTTGGATACATTTGTTGTGGTTTTCATTGATGACATATTGATATATTCAAGGAGCCAAGAAGAACTTGAAAAACACTTGGCAATGGTGTTACAAATCTTTAGAAATAATCATTTATATGCCAAGTTGGCAAAGTGTGAGTTCTGGCTTGATAGAGTGAATTTCTTGGGGTATATAGTTAATAAGGAAGGGATTCAAGTAGATCCTTAGAAGGTGGAAGCAGTGTCCAATTGGCCTAGACCTACGAAGGTTACCGAAATACGAAGTTTCTTAGGTATGGCCGGTTATTATAGACGATTTGTAAAGGATTTTTCCAAGATAGCTGCTCCACTGACAAGGTTAACATAGAAACAAGTGAGATTTGAATGGGATGATTCCTGTGAGAAAAGTTTCCAAAAGCTTAAGGAATGTCTCACGTCAGCTCCAATGTTAGCATTGCCTTCAGGACAAAGTGATTATGTGATATATTGTGATGCCTCCAAAGTTGGTTTAGGCTGTATTTTGATGCAGAATGGAAAGGTAATTCTCTATGCTTCTAAATAGTTGAGAAAACATGAAGTAAACTATCCTACGCATGATTTAGAAATGGCAGCTGTCATATTTGCATTAAAAATTTGGAGACACTATTTATATGGAGAAAAGAGTGAAATATATATAAATCATAAGAGTCTTCAGTACATTTAACAACAGAAAGAGTTGAATCTGAGGCAAAGACGGTGGATTGAGTTACTGAAGGATTATGACTATCAGATCTTGTATCACTCAGGTAAAGCCAATGTAGTGGCTGATGCTTTGAGCAGAAAATCGATGGAGAGTTTGCATCATATCTCCATTCGAAAGACAGAACTAGTTAAAGATTTAACGGGATTATTTATTGTGGGATTGCACTTGGAAATATCTGATTCTTAAGTATTACTTACTTAATTCCAAGTGAAGCCCAATTTAATTGATGAGATTTAAACTGATAATGATCCAGAGCGAGCTAAATTGAGAATAGTTGTCTAGGATGGTAAGGTGACTGAGTTCAATATAGTGGATGGAGTATTGAAGTGTGGTAACAGGTTATGTGTACTTGACATAAATGGGCTGAGACAAAGGATTATGCATAAGGCATATTATGCACCCTATAGTGTTCACCTTGAAACCACCAAGATGTACCATGATGTTAAAGGTATATATTGGTGGCCAAGTATAAAGAAAAATGCAGCCCAGTTTGTATCCACCTATTTAACTTGTCAACAGGTCAAGTTTGAACATCAGAAGTCCATTGGACTACTACAGGAGCTACCGCTACCCAAGTGAAAGTGGGAGCGGATTACCCTGGATTTTATGATTGGATTGCTAAGAACGCCTAAGGGGCATGATTCGATCTGGGTTATAGTCGACAGACTCACCAAGACAGCCCACTAGCTGTTAAAACCACCTATAGTGTAGCTCAATTAGCCCAGTTGTATGTTGACATAATTGTGAAGTATCATGGAGTGTCAGTGTCCATTATTTCTGATAGAGGAACACAGTTCACTTCTAGATTTTGGTAGAAATTACAAGAAGCCTTAGGTACACAGCTAAATTTTAGTACAACATTCCACCCACAAACTGATGGGCAATCAGAGAGAACCATCCAGACACTCGAAGACATGTT
>JANZLX010000002.1:28933920-28963012 GCA_025531955.1 Erythroxylum orinocense
AATAGAAAACATGCTTTTCTTGAAAAATTGATCTATTTTTTTATTAATAAACATGTTGTCTAATTATTTTCTATTTTATGAAAAAAAATTTCTAGAAAACTAGAGAATTTTTATAAAGTAAACGCACCCTATATCTTTTTCCTTTTTCCTTTCAAACTTTTCTTCTCTTCTCATTCCAGTAACTTTCATTTTAAACATATATCAACCAAGTTGAATCTTGTTGGTCACTACATTTTGTTTTATATTTTACAAATAATTTACAATTAAACCTCTAAAATTTTGTATCCCATTTCTCACAACAGTATTACCACTAAAATCATTACAGTTAATGCATATATCTTTACTTTTATAAATAATAGTTATAATACCTAATTATGATTAAAAAATTTCACCATACACCTTACTCCTCCAATCATAAATCATAACACTCCTACAAGGCAAACAATACAAAAATAGTATAACAATGCTTTTTTTTATGGAATATTGGTGTGCTCACTTGCTAGATAACACAAATTCAAGTCCAACACAAAAACAATTCAGACAACATATGACAATGTCAAAACATTAAAAAAAAAAAAATCCTTGCACAATTATGAAAATAATAAATAAATGAATGAAAATAGTTTCTTCATATCACAACGACGTTCATACTTGTTAGGAGTTAAAGACTTCAGTTTCACCTTTTCTTTCTAATTTAGAGGCGAAATCTTCACAACGACACATTTCAGCTTTGAATGTATATTGATGCCAATGGAAACAGCGTTTCAGCTTTGGTATTTGTCCTTATCTTTTGAAATAATAATTATAAGAAACTAAAATTATTCCATTCCCTACATCAGATCACTGAAACAGGCAAAACTGATAACGGTATCCTAACAATGTGATCTAAACTTCCTGTCAAAACAATTTCACCGAAACTGAACTTATCTAGTGTTCTGGTAACTTGGAAGTGAATGTCCAAACTCTGCGTTCCTTGTGAAGCTATCCTAAACCAAGTCGGAGACAAGCTAACTGTTGTGCCATTAGGTGATATTACTGAGCATAAGTATGTCTCCGGTTTGCTACCCACGTTCTTCATAGTCCGCCTTACTGTTTGGTTTCCTGTTAATGCTGATATTGTCACTGAAGGCAGGTTCAAGTTGGCAGGGTAGTTGAGCGTCTGATTGCACCGTACTCCAGTGGCAGCTTTGATTGTCATGGGATCAATCTTCGGCAATGAGCACAGAAAGCTGATGTAGTCATCGAATTCTGCTTCAGGATCACATATTATGCGGGCGTTATACCAATCACAAACGCTAAACAATAGTAAATTAGAATGTGATATAATGATATATTGCTTACCTGATGAGAAGATAAGACCAGGGTCAATGGCTCGATTTGGATTAATCAGGCCAGCACCTAAATCAAAATAAGTGGAGGGATAGAAGCTATCAATTTCTGATCCTTCAGCCTCTATGACTTCTCCGTAGTTATCATATTTGGTGGCAGTAGTGGACATGGCCGACGCAATCATGGAGGGAGTCCACGATGGATTACATTGCTTGATAAGTGCTGCTATTCCCACTATGTGTGGCGTGGCCATGCTTGTTCCCGACAATAGGGCAAAACTGTATCCTGAACAATTTCACCAATCACCAACTCCTTTCTCATCAATACATTCATGTCCGTCCGAATCATGTCATTTTCTCTTGTCAGATACCACAAAACCAATCTAAAGAACTGATAGTCAAATTACTAGGACAATAAAAAGTGATCACCTTTTAGTAGTGGCTCAGAGGCGCTAAGTGGGCTCCAAGCTGCCCATATTTGGTGTCCTGGGGCTAAAATATCTGGCTTAAGTACATCAACAGAACTCCTGTTAATGTCCGCATAATCAGGACCTCTGGAAGAGAATCGACTAACAACCGGGGCTCGCATGCCAAATGAAGCAACTCTGCCCTCACCTATAGCTGCTCGTCCGCAAAAGCTGGAAACGGCTCCTGTCTCATCTCTTAGAACTTCTTTTTCATAGTATGCGGATATAACCTGCATACAACATGGATGAATCGTTCATGTCATATAAAACTAGATTCAAGTTGTGGAATACATATAAAGTACCTGTGCATCAGCAACTTTTGGTATCATAATGCCAGGAACAGCGAAGGGTATAGGTTCTGCAATGAAATCGCCGTAGTTTGGATTGGCAATTAAAGCAAATCCCATGAATCCTAAACCTTTTGCTGTGTCTATGATTGCATTAATGGTCGATGTTCCATTGTAGAAACCAGCTGAAAAAGTGCAGATGACAATACTGCCTTGCACCACTATAGGGTCCAATGCTTCTGGATATTGGCATTCCTCAACATAAGGAGGTGTCCTTGGGAATGTCCCATTTGCCTTAACCGCATCCCGAGCCAAAACTAGCTTGTACGTAAGCAAATCATCTCCAAAAGTTGACCCTACGTAAAATTTGTATCAACAAAAAGTTATTATCTCTTGGTAATAGAGCATTAGACAGTATTTGGGGCATGAAAGTTAGAGAACTCGTGATCAATCCAACAAGCCTTGCTGTTCATTGGCATTTGGCTCTTCTCATAAAACTATCTTATATATATATATATATATATAAAGGAGGGCTGACATGTGACAAATCTTGAAAAAAGTAACTCTAGTTTTTAAAAATTATGTTATATTAACGTAAAACTTTTAAGATAATAAACATTTATATACAAAATTAAGATTAATTTATAAATATTGAAGATTATAAATACATTTAACGATAAATAATTAAATTAATATAAGTTATCTTTATTATTTAGATATTTATTATGATTATGTGTACAAGATTTAATCAATAAAAATAATCTTGCTTATAGAAAAAGTTGTTATGCAGTATTAGAAGCAAATAAAAATGTAAGCTTGATGATCAATATTAATATAATAATATTCTCATAATATAAAAGTAAAAATTAATATATCTTAAAAGGTGAAGTTGACGTCGTACTCTCTCTCTCTCTATATATATATATGAATAAATACTTATATATAATAAATATTTTAATAAATTTATTCGATTCCATTCATACACATCAAAATGAATCAATATCGTCATAATTAACCATAATACATATATATTTTTATTAATTGCATATAATTAATTTTATTATGATTTTTTAGGAGGGATATTACATGAGAAATTAATTAAAAGTTTGAAGCAGGGTATTTATAATTTATTAAGCATGCATGTTTTTAAATATATGAAAAGGTTTGTATTGAACTTAAATTTTATATTTAAGTATAAATACGTAAATAATTTATATGTTAGTACCAAAATAATTTATATTCAGAATATATAAAAATCAGTCAACATGAAGTATATTTAAGTGTTTCATCTTTCTCTATAAATAATTTTGTAAATTAAATATGAATGTTAATCATGAGGCATTGTCGAAATCGACTACCTGATAAACCAATACCTTCAACCTTTTGGCCATTTCCAAGTAGAAGATAACCATGATAAATCCGGTCAGTGGTGGAAGCGGCAACCCCAACAGCCCAGGGGCTGTAGGAGATAACGGTGAAAGGAGCAGGGCCTTCATTACCCGCGGCTTGTGCCACGAAAACACCAGCTCGTCGAGCAAATAACATGGAAACATCAAATGCGCTTAACAACGTTGTGGTATCTTCAGGAGGTCCATCAGGTCCTACCGACAGCGTTAATAAGTCAACTCCATCTTCTACAGCCTAGGTGGAATTAACAAGTTCGTTATTTTCAAGGAGCTTCTGATTCAATCATAAGCGAAGTGAATCTGCGCCACATTAATCTACGATTAAGGCTTTCCAATTCAATTTTAATGGAGGCCATTTAGTAGGACTTCCAAAGAGGAGATTACCATAAGTTGATAAGATTAGAAAAAGTAGATGGTCTTGTGAAAATGCTACAAGAGAAAAATTTAGCAGTAACACCTCAAGAAGAAAAGGGAAGAGGAGAATGTGTGAAGGATTAGGTGCTAGAGGATCAGGCTAAAGGTAAGGTTGATCCTCGGAGCTCTAATATAATGACCAATATCCCCCTATTAAAGGAAATTAAGGCAAGAGGGAACCCATACTTTTTTAAGAGAAACTCTTTAAACAAACCTCCACCTTCCCCTCCCATCATCGCTTATATAAATTCACACCTAGGAAATTCTAAGTCACATTAAACAGATTATAAGATTATAAAGAATGAATTCAAAGTGGCTAGTGGGAGGAGATTAAGTATAAGTAATATGGTAAAAGCTCTAAACCTCAAAACCTTCCATGATAACAATCCTATTTTGGAATGTCAGAGGTCTTAATAGCCATAAGATCAGGTACCAAGTGCTACCTAGGGTTTTTATAGACTATGCTCA
This sequence comes from Erythroxylum orinocense, assembly GCA_025531955.1. Lineage (NCBI taxonomy): Eukaryota > Viridiplantae > Streptophyta > Magnoliopsida > Malpighiales > Erythroxylaceae > Erythroxylum > Erythroxylum orinocense. The sequence continues at coordinate 28,938,291 of JANZLX010000002.1, forward strand.
ATGTTGATAAGTGTAAAAGGCTTAAGTCATTGAGAGGAATCATTAGCAAATAAGCACTAATCACTAAGCACATAACTATAAGAGAATAGATATTGTCTATGACCTAGATAAAATTAAAGTTTCTAACCCCCTTATCATTGAGCAGCTCATTCATTTCTTAGAAAATTTGCTCCTGAAGAAGATTATAATCTAGGGTACTTTTGTGTATGTATCTAACCAACTTGTACTATCAAGATTAATTTTTATAAGACTTTTGACTCCATAAATTAGGATTTCATCTTGCACATATTTAAAATTTTTGGATTTCCATGAAAGTTTAGAACCTTGACTGATTAATGCATTTATATTACCTCCTTTTTTATCTTAATTAATAGGGAGTCTACTAACATAATCAGCGACATTAAGAGATTGTGGTAAGGTGATCCAATCTCATCAGTCTTATTCATCTTATGTTCGGAGACCTTAATTAGATTGATTTATCATTTTATAAGTCCAAAAAGAAAATTCAAGCTCCATTATAATTGTATTAAGTTAAGAATCTTTAACCTATGTTTTACAAATGATCTATTTAAGCTTTTCTATAGCCAATGGTAGTTATTCACTAAGCATAATAATAAATGATTTATATACATTCAAGGATCTACATAGGTTCTTTATAAACAATTAAAAAAAATACCTAATGGTATGATCTAGTGCCAATCTCCATAACTTATCATGATTGAAATTAAAGAACTCTCCATTTAACTACCTTGGTTTGCCTGTAACTACTAACAAACTAAGCTTTAGATTGCATACCACTTACTGAAAAGACTGGAATGAGAACTAGAAATTAGTGTAATAAGTGCTTTTCATTTGCTAGTAAAGTTCAATTCACCAATTTTGTTCTCAACTCCATACATATATATTGGTCCTTTCATATTTGTTTTTTTCCAAAAAAATTATCTAAAGAATCAAAAATTGTCGAGATGCTTTCTATAGTTTGGCTACCGTATTAGATCTTTCTATGTCAAAAGAGGAAAGAGGAATTGATATTGTATCTATTAGATTTTTCAACAAGACTCTAATGTCTCAAAGTACTTGGAGACTCTTGACTGATAAAAAGGCCTTATGGATGAAGTAAAAACTAACCCATTATTTAAAGTGTGAAAGGTTTTGGAAACTCAGTTCAAAAATAATCAATTCATGGATAATGATACAATTATTCAAGATAAAGGAACACGTATATAATGAGGTAAGGTGCAGAATTGGTAACAGTAGTAAAGCCTGGTTTTATTGCGATCATTAAAATAAACTTAAAGCCTTCATATCATATTAATAGGAAGTCCAACTTGTATAACAGCTTACAAGAGAATACAAAGGTTAAAAAAGTGATAAAAGATAGCTAGTGGTACTGCAATATTGATGCTTTATCTGTTAACATAGTTAATATCCCTAACTATAAATCAAATAAAAGCAAAGAAAACACTTTGATCTAGATGAAACACCTCTCTAACTTGTTTATTAATAAATCTAACAAGGATATTTTCAAAAGCCAAGCACGAAGATTGAACTAGTAAAAAATAATTTTGTTTAAGTAAGAACTCCCTAAGGTCTCCATCATTCCAAGGCTAGTAGTTAGAAAGAAACTTAAAACATTAGATAGAATGCTAGGAAACAATATTATACAATATTGTTAGTTGTACGAATAGCAACTTATAACACTAAACCATGTGTTCTTTTAATGAAATTTCATCTTTAGCATATGGTTTATGGTCTAATAACACTAAAAACTTGTTGTTATTAAGGATAAATAGATTGACATTATATAATGGATAAGCCATAATCAGAATGCGCATAAGAGTAATCTTTTGATATAAAAAATAGCATTTAAAAGTAGCATTTATGCTATTTGGAAGGTAAGAAATCACAAAATATTTCAAGATAAAGAGAAGCCTAGCAAACAGATGCTTTAAAAACTTGTTAACTAAATAAGGGATTTAATAGTTAATGATATCATGTTATTTTGTAGTAAGAAAACAGTTTAATCATAAGGAATTATAGGCATGCATAATTGGGTTAAGGGGTTAAAAAAATATTACAAAGTAGTTTTCCTAATCCTATCTATGAATTGAAAACTTAAAATGAGCTTAGATGCCATCTTTCTTTCTTTTTTTTTTGGAAAAGTAAATAATGGATCGATAGAAAGATAGGAAACGTATAAAAGGGGAGCACAGGGAAATTTCCTTACTCTCTTAATCACTCCTCCCATGAAAATAAAAGAATTTTACAAATCAAACTATATACAGACCATGATCTGGTCTCTGACAACACATAACACTTCTTCCTTTACAACATCCAATGGAAGAGCCCTGTTATGAAAGCTCCTGGAGTTTCTTTCCTTCTAAATTTTGCATACAAGTTCTTATAGCTATGACATATATTTCTAGGGTAGAGCTTAGGAGATTGGGATGGTCTAAAAACCATTGGAGCACTTTAGAGAAAAATTACTAAGTGGATTCCATATGCATAAACCTTTGACTACATTCCAAATGGTTGAATTATAAATGCATTCAAAGAAAAAAATGGTCATTTGACTCATCTTCTTCCATACATAATAAGCACAATTTCCTTAAGTTCAAGAAATTCAACCTATCGATAATGCTTAGGCAACTTTTAGCTATTAACCATAATAAAAATAAATTTTTAGGCATTAAGTATTTGCACTAAAAAATTTTATACCATCTCATAATTGGACCTCTAACTTAAAGCATACCCCTACAAACCTATCCTTCCATAAGAATTTATTAGGGAGGGGAGGATTAGGAAGATATTTAAAAGTTTAGTGCCTCAATTCTTCAGGAAATTACCTTCAATACCTATTAGAAATTATGGAATTGACTTTAGCCTGTAAATGAAAATTTTCAACCCTTGCTACTACTTCAAGGAGTTGAATAAGTTGCCCATGTATAGTCTAATTGTCATACTACAAAGAAGCTCTTTCCCCATTCCCCACTTTACAAACCATGCCAGGTTTAATCAGGTCCCTCAATTATAAAAGCTATATAAGAAACTAGGAGTGGCTTAACTTCTTCTCAATTTCCCATATACTTTTACCTTTAAGAAAGAATCTATGTAACCACTTCAACCATAGGTAGTTCTTGTCTTCCAGAATCCACCATAATTTTTTCAATGTAAGAGTAAAGTTAGAGATTCTAATAGAATTATTCCCCAACCCCCCATCCCCTTCCTTAGATATAAAAATTTCTTCGTATTTAACCTTAGTAAGTACCCTTACTCCTCTTGCATAGCTCTATAGAAAATTCTTTATCATTCTCTTTATGGATTTGATAAGATTATTTGAAAGGGATGTACGTGAACTCCAACAGATGTGCATTGAAGTAACAATATTTGATTAGTCGTAGTTTCCCACCATAGGAGAGAGTTTTGTTTATCTGGGAGCTCAACCTTCTCTAGGGTTTTTTTTTTCAATAAGAGGAGTGCATTATTTAAAATACAGTCTCCTTATGGTGATTGGGATTACCAAATACAACATTAGAGGGACTTTTCTCTCCATTCTAGCTATCTTTGAAATAGACCTTTATCGATTGCTCCAGAACAAAAGAAGAAGTGGATCTTACTTAAATTGGCCATCAAACATGACAAAATTTTAAATCGGCGTACAGTGCTCATCAAGGTCTCTACTGACTTTAGGTGAGCTCTATAGAAAAACACTAAGTCATCAACAAATGAACTGCTTAAAACCATAGGAATAATGATCAAGTCCCCTCCTAATTACTTTAAAAAAACCACCATCTTGAGCTAAAAAATTGTTAAAACTGAAGGGATAATGCTTAACAATCCTTTGGGACATATCCACCATCTTAATAGGTATCTGCTCCAAGAACAAAGGATCCATAAAATTGGCTTTGCTTTTAAGAAAAAAAGTTAAACAGTATAGACTGACCAAAGCTCTGTCTAATTTTTTCTAAAATGGACCATCTAGAGCATTTTTGTTACTCCAAGTGTAAGTAAAATCTTCATACTTCATATCAGATATCCCTAAAAATTTAACACATTTCTTAAAATATTCAAAATATTTTCTCAAACTGTAGTTTCCTTTGGCCTCAGATCTGCATAAAGTGGAGTTAAAGTCCCCACAAATCAACCATAAACCATTGTATATTCCACTTATGTTTTTCGAGCTACTCATTAATTTAGCTATTTGAAAAGAAAAATTGTAGATCACAGTGGTCTCTAATAAGAAAGATAATCTTAGATGCATAACTTGCTCATTAGAATGTAATTCATCCACTTTATCAAAATCAGCATTATGACAAATTATAATTCTTTTATAGGCATGGTGTGAATGATTTGAAAAAAAATTCCATCTTAGCACCAAAACTTCAAACTTCTTTAAGTTTTTCAACTTTATTTTTGTTTCCAGCAAACCTAATATAAAAGATTTTTCATTCATTACTAAAATACCTCAAACTATTAAGCTTATTAGGGTAGTTTAGACCTCATACATTCCAAACTAAGATTGACAAATTATTTTTATTTACCTTCATAGCTATTCTTCCTACTCCTCTAGGATTATCTCCTCACTACAGTTTGGAATAACTACTCCTTGCTCCCTTCATCTTTAAGCAAGTTGGCATATATGTTAGACTAAGGTCTAACTACTATTCCATTCTCACTTTTCTTCAAATTTAATCTTGAAGATATCTTTCTCATTTATCTCAAATCCATTCTTGTAAGAGCATTGTTTTCATTCTCAATTCTTACTATATTAACTATATTTTCCATATTAGCAATATTATAGGGAACTTCATTTGAAGAAGCAATGATCTCTTTAGTGGAAAACACAACATTTTATTCAATCATACTTTTAGCTCCTAAACCCGTAAGCTCATTAAAGTTCCCATTGGTGAACTTCCTCCTTGTAGGTCTCCAAACCTTGCCTTGAGAATTAAGATGAGATTTCCATTAATAAAAGATTATAACACTGTCTTTAAAGAGATCATTTCTAAATCTCAACCTGATAATAGGGATCTCATCACTCAATTCCTTCAATAAATTGACACTTACACATATAGCCAAAGAGCTCAGGCCTTAAGTGGTCCCATACTTCAATGGAACACTATAGAAATTTATCTATAAGAGAAATTATAAAGCTTTACACTCTTCAGGTTAAGACCAAGTTGTCAGGTTTAAAGAAAGAGAGGTTGTTCAGAAACATGTCATGGCCCTTAGTCTATGCCTTTAAGAGCTTTCGAGTGTGATTAAAAAGAGAATGGAATGAGGTTGTCTTTAGAGAGAAGAATCTCAGCTAGTCTTCTGCTCCTCCATTAATTAAAATCCCAATATTGAATAACAGGAAAGAGAGGCCTATGATCAAAGAAGAAACCAACCAAGGTAGATTCCTAGTTGTAAGCTCCACCCTTGATAACTTCAATATTAAGGTCCACAATTGTTTTACCTTTCCGCTCGTTGTGAACGGAAATTAAGAGTCAAGTTTTGACAGTCTCTAACCACTTACTTCCAACTCCTGCATTGGTTTAAGTTCTGTTTCAAAGTGTTTGGATCCTTAAGAGGATGTTCAAAGGAGGTGGGAGAAAGCTTAGTATACAACGAAAAAGGCTTAGGAGGGTAAGAGAAGATCAAGATGGAAAAGGATGAAATTTGCCAGTAATAATAAATTGTATGGCAGAGAAAGGTGACAAAATAGGCAAGAAAGGAAAGAAACAACTTTTCAATTGGAAAGATAAATACCATTAACCGAAAAAAATAAAAAGATCCTAGCAAGAGCAAAAATACAAAATTGCCCTTAAAGAGAGAGCAGTCATAGAAAGAGACAATAAAGGGAAGAAAGTAAAACAAAAACTAGAGCAAGGATCAAAAGAGTAGTTAGAAGAAACAAGTAGGGGAACAAGGAGAAGGGATAATCAGGATAAAAGAAAGGGGAAAGATTAGCCAAAGAATAGTCCATGGTCGAGAAGACTAGAAGAACTCTCACACACTCTCTGCCCTGTAATATACATATATTAAACAATATGGTTGTGTACAGAAACTAAATTTCATTAAACATGAGCTCAGGATATTGAGCGTTAAGAAAGGATCCATGGTACAAGCTATTCAATCTACCAAACAGCTCTTTACTAAGTTCAATCACAACTAGTCATGCGGCCTACTAATCAGATATTACTGGATATGGAGAAAATTGCCTTTTCAAACCATATGGAAGCAATCAACAATCACCACTCCTTTCTCCAACAACGCTTTCGAGTTTAGTGGCTCGTTGATGGGGATCAATGTACCAACTTCTTCTTCCATTCAATTTTTACGCGTCAGAATCAGAACAAAATCCATTCTATCACCTCTACAATGGCCTCACAACTACATACACTTCAAGATATGCAGCAAGAGGCCCTACAATTAATACTTCAACACTCTTCTTAGTACATCTAGTACCTCGACTACTTCACTTCTAGCTTTAAATTCACTTTCTTTATAGCAAATATCTCCTAGTAAATATCAACCTTTTAACCAAACCTATTGACAAAATGAAATCCACCAAATTGTTTTTGGAATGAAGGGCAAAAAGGTCGCAGGGCCTGATGGTTTCAATGGATACTTTTTTCAGAACTCATGGGACACCATTGGAGCTTTCATAGAACTAGTTGTCCACGAATTCTTTACCAATGGAGTACTCCTTAATGAGATTAACCGAACATACCTTTGCTTGATACCTAAAATCTCAAACCCTTCCACATTTAGATATTTTAGACCCATAACATGTACCAATTTTTTGTACAAAATCATCGCTAAAATCCTAGCTAACCAATTTAAAAAAGCTATCATTCCTTTGATCAGTGATAATCAGGCTGCGTACTTAAAAGATCACCATATTGGTGATAATGTTCTTATCGTCTAAGAATTGTTAAATGACTACTCTAGGCTGAACTATTCTTCCAACTGCACCATTAAGATCGACTTCCATAAAACTTTTGATAGCCTCGGCTGGGACTTCCTATGGACAATGCTTCAAGCTTTCAATTTCCACCACATCTTCATCGACTAACTAAAAGAGTGCATATCCTCGTCATCCTTATCTATACTCATCAATGGTACTCCAACCACATTATTCCCAACTACTCGGGGTCTTCGACAAGGGGATACCCTATTCCCTCATCTTTTTATCCTTAGCATGGAAATTCTCAATGCTATCATCCTTTAACAAGTGAGGCACAATTCCAAATTCCTATATCATTCCAAATGAAAAAAATTGGTTTGACTAACATTGGGTTTACAAATGAACTTCTCTTATTTTGTAAAGCCCAAATGACTTCTATCAACACCTTTATGCAGGCCCTGCCAACATTCATCAACTACTCAAGGCTGTGGATTAACTTTAGTAAAAGTCACTTTCTTGTCTCCAAAAAGGCTTCTAATCTCAAGCAACATATTCCACAACAAACGTACATGCAATCAATTAATCCTCCTCTCCTATACTTGGGACTTCTAATGAAAACTAGATGCCTCACCTATTTTGAGGGCTTACCTCTTATTGAAAAACTTTAGAAATGCATCAGCTCATATGTAAACAAAACACTCTCCTATGCTGATAAGTTACAACTTGTTAAATCAGTGCTTATCTCACTGCATATATATTGGAGTTCGCATATCTTTCTCCCCCTAAACATTACCAAAGCCATTGAAAGATTATTAAGAGACCTTCTATGGAGTCATTCAGACGATTCTAGAGGAGCTGCAAAGGTGAAATGGGTTTATTTTTGTCTACTCAAGAAGGAAGGTGGACTAAATATTTCCTCTATTAGAACAACAAATCAGGCTTTAATCCTCAAATGCCTATGGTGGATCTTCTTTGACAAAAGTTCATTATAGATTAGATGGATCCAATCATACTTCCTTCAATAAAAATGTGAATTGCAAATCGCTAAGCGCACCTTACATTCATATTTCCTGAATCAACTACTCACTTTAAGAGATATGGTTTAAGCCGATGTTATAAATAGAGTTGGATATGGTAGATTAACCTCATTATGATATGATAATTGGTCAAGGCATAGAACACTTATCACCATAAAACACCCTACTGCATCCTCATTTCTTCATATGCATATGAATTTAGTGATCCAAGATAACTCTTGGCAGCTCCTACAACAGTTGACACACTTATAACCATCTTACCTTCCTAACTCCAATTCTACCGATACTTTTTACTGGAAATGACACGCAATCCAGACACTTTCCAATAAAACAACCAAATAACTACTACGACATAGCCAACTTGTTGTTGATTAGCACAACATTGTCTAGAATACTGCATTAACTCGTTTGACTTTCCTTCATCCTCTAGTTGGCAATTCAAAATAAACTTTTCAATGTTAATCGTCTACCATACTTGCCCATTGATCAACATTGTTCCATGTGTTAAGTTCAAGTCGAAGTCCGAGACCACCTTGTGTTTACGTGCTCTGTTAACCACATTATTTGGAAAAATATTCAATGAAAGTGCCTATAGAGTGATTCGGGGAACTTTGTCACTGACATTTTCCAATACTTATTAGCATAATCCACCAAATGGCTACCAAATCAATGCATATGTATTCTTGCATTGGGTCCTTCTGCATACTCACTATGGTGAGAAATGCTTTACACATCATTGAAGAAACATCATCAGAGAGCTTCATGAGCTGATATTAGTGAAGAAGTTACATTTGAAATGCACAACCAACATCTTAGTATCCCTTAACATACGATTACTTAATACATGGTTGTCCTCTCGCTCTTATAACCCTCTCTTCTTTTGACCTTCCTTCTTACATGACCTTGTAAGAATAGTAATCGGGTAATCCCCTCACATCTCCATTAATTTTATACTCTTTTTAATATCTATTATCAATATCATTTTTTATTAAAAAAAACTCTCTCTCACTCTCTCTCTCATCCTCCTTTTTTCTATAGATATTAGATGTCGTCTTTCTTGTTTGTAAAGAACTTATTGCTTTCTTTCTTATAATTTCGATTTATCTTTCAAGACAAATGTGTAGTGCAAATTTAAAGATGAATTATGACTAGTAATTACATAAAGGCATCTCTTATAAAAATTAATTATACAATTTTTCTATTTATTACGAATAGTTGATTCAATTTTCTCAAAAATTAGAGTTATACAATAGATTAAACCAAATTAAAGGTATGAAGAACCAAATAATAATTAATTTCTTGCTAAAAAATCAAGCATTTAACTTTTCATATATTGAAAAGTAAAAATAGCCAGTTAAGTATTAATGAACAGGAATGCATCAAGGGAAAAAAAATAGTGTTGTACTACATTTATATCAGCATCCTACAAATTAGTTCTCCTACCGAAGTTATTAATTTATGTATGTTTTTTTTCTTTTCCATGATGTTGTAGTAGGACCAAAGCCCTCTCTCTCTCTATATATAGATTTATTTATTTATTAATCTCTTAATAAAGCATGCTCCAAAATATTTTAGAAAATGAATATAAGAGATGTCAACGGAGAGAAGAGCAAGCCTTACTTGATCAATTGCTGCAACCACATCAGTTAGAGTGGCTACTGTTGGATACACAGCTTTATAAACGGCAATTCTGTATCCAAGAACATCCATGTAAGAACAACGCAATTTATATATACCATGAATCAAGTCCAAGAGAAGGTTCCTTTTTTTTCCCCCTATTTTTAGTAAAATATATCCAATTTCTGATGTATATGAAGAAAAATCATACCGTGAACGGGGAGCCATCCCACTAGCTTGACCATAATAGAAGCCATTCACAACAACCGGAACCCCAGAATTCCCAGCAGCAATTGAAGCGACATGACTGAACCAGGAAAACAATGTTCATCTCTTTCTACGTAAATTGGAATAGGCAGTGAATGGAACTAAGATTATATTCAAGAATGAAAATAAAAATATATTTGACTTAGAAAGATATGCATACCTTCCATGTCCATCAGCGTCACGAGGGGAGAGAAAGTCGAATGAAGAATTGAGGGTTGCAATTGCTTGAGCCCCCGCTGAGAAGAACCTTGCGGACACTATCTTCCCATTGCAGTAACTGGCAGAGAACCCAGGACCCGTCTCACAAGCACCAGAAAAATGAGAAATGTTGGATGTAAATGGATTTAGAGGATCAAATGCAAAGCTTGGATGTATTGGGTTGATGCCCGTGTCTACAAATCCAATTACGATCCCCTCTCCCGCGTTTCTGTCTACTCCTTCTTGTGTCCACCCTAACTGAGGTAACCCTAGAAACTCAGGTGTGTATGTAGTCATCAGTTTCGCTCCTCTGTCTCTTTCTACCACTTTAACTCCATCAGCTCCTCTGAGCTTGCTTGCCTGCAACGGAAGTATGAGCATGCACTTACTTTCCTTTTACTCCGTTTTCATTATCTTTTTTGCTTAATGATGGAAGAGAATATCAAGATGCAAGGAGCAACTTTGATGGAATTACGTACCAGAGAAGGAGTGGTGTGAACAGCGAATCCATTAACAATATGTTTGAAGCTGTAGAGCTTGCTATAGCTGGCAGATTCGAGGGTACTTCGTAGAAGTTGGTCGTGAGAATCGACCAGCCACTTTGCATGAGCCTCTGAAGCTTCTCTAAACATCCATATAAAGAAGTCGTATCAGTGATGGGACAATATTGCCGGAAGATTTCGAACATCCAAGCATATTGTAGCTTTCTACTTTCTAATTAGTTTTGATCGTATACTTGCTTGGTAGAGTAGTGGGGATAACTATATTTTATATATGAAACAGTAACATAATCGTAGAATATATACGCATGTATAGATACCTGTCTGGTAAAGGAGCTCTTCTTTCGTGGAAGGCAACGGGCTCTCCTTCCATTAGGACTAAGTAAATTGATTTCTCTTCCGCAAAGCAAATAACCATTAATATTCCCAAGGTAAAAATCACAGCATATGTTGCTGAAGACGATAGAACCAGCTCTCTGCTTTCCATCGCCGTCAATGGCAGCAATATGAGTTTCAGATGTTTTTTGTTTCAGACAGACATTATATATAATGCACAAGACTGAACCTGCAGTAAACTATATCATGGTCAACGTGACCAAAGCTGAAATTACTCATTCCTGTCCTGCGACATTTTTCAAGCCGTTACCATCCTTTTACGCAAACATCTGCTTTTAAATAACTTTTGGAAAGGTGCAGTTCGTGCTCCTTGAGAAACAATCGTCAGTTATACAACAGGTTTCCAGGATTACTCATCATAACTGTAGCTAATATAGATTTGACATCTTTTATCACCTCCACGTTAAATCATTTTGATTTATTATCAGGATTTGTTCGTTTTCAACTTCTACAGTAGCAGAAGATTTGATTTATTATTAGGATTTGTTTGGTTTCAACCCTCCCACTGACAGTGGTTAGATTGAATTTCAATCATTGAAAAGTTATCTTAATTTCCACTTTAAATGCATTTTACGGTACATTGTCTTTGACGTCATATCTGCTGTACTCACAACTGTATCTTGACCTCAAGATTTAACGCAAGTCTTGCCATTGTAATCCTCAATTGCGCATGTTATGTTAGCCGGCTAAATTAGAAGCAAGTTTATTCCACATCGTATCACCAAGTTTTCAGGGGGCATAAAACTTTTCGTACAGTTTTAGTAATTTAAGTGTAATTCAATTACGCATAACTAAGTTTTTCAAACACCTGCACCTTTACCTAAGGATGTACAGTTGTTGTGGGTCAATTTTTTCATTTCTGAAATAAAAGTTTACCTGGCAGGGTTATTGCTGCTACTCAAAATTAAGACCTGAAAGAGAGGAACTGCATAATTCAGGCTTTTAAGTCATTTACCATTCATCCCAATACTCAGCTTACAAATAGCACTCAGAAATTGGTGAGGGATAGCCCACAAGAAACTGCAGGCATATAAATAGATATCGTTCCATTTTATAGTTTAACCAAACAGTTTGTTGAAGAACTAGAACAGATGTCAGAAAATCTAACATAACTCCACGCATCAAATTCGATGTCAGAGAGTTACATTCAAAATTCTCTTTTAGACAGATTGATTAATAGAATGCCCTACCCTAGAACAGTACAGCTACATATATCACAATAAACACATAAAATTACTTGCAGCTTACAGTTTGAGCCAACCACGGATGATTTTCTGCACTATACATCTCACTCAAAAGACATTCTACATTGTAAACGGAAACACAAGCAATTCCTCCTTACTTTAGCCTTTTACATTGCAATCATCTCTTCCGGCGTTTCGTTTCAACCTGTAGTGTTCAATTTAAGTTGTCAGCCAATAATAAGAAAACAGAAAAGAAGAGGAGAAGAAGAGAAACAAACTTTCATAACAGTTTAACTCCAGATAAGAAGCGATAAACAGCAAATTACCAATATACATAAGCAACAAAATCTCAAGCAAAGAAGCAGAAAGGCCTTCTCTAACACTTAAAAAGTAAGTGTTATATCTATAACCAATAAAGTGGTCACCCAGCTAAAAAGATTTAGACCCAGTTTTGTATTCTACATCTATTTGCTATCCAATACGCAAATCCAAAACTCTTAGAAAAGGTGAATATCTCCACAAACAACGAGCATGGTCGGCAATTAATAGTTTGAAATGAATGGGCTAATTTCGTTTTGATTAGGCTTGGGACCAGCCCAAACTCACAATGTGAATCGATGTCATTTTAGTATAATTGCCCAAAACATCGTTTGGTCATCTACACCAAAAAAGCATCGTTTTGCAGCAGCTTGAGTAGGTTCGGCCCACAGAGAATGGGATTCGGGCCCAGCCAGGCCCACTGCCATTGTCAACGAGTCCTTGGCAGAAAAGGTTTGTGCTTTTGAATAAAGGAAAATATCAAGAGTGAAAATTACTTGGTACCATTCACAACGATAAGAATGAACATCAATTATACTTCTAGACACTTGTTTCATTAATTATGCCAGAGGAAAAAGAAATACAGTAGAACAAGAAGAAGTAGAAAGCAGCAAAGAAAAGAAAGGAAGAGTTTAAGGAGAGGAGAAATTGAATCTGAGCATATTGCAAACAAACACAACATGTGCCTCTAGTTCATTCGCAGTTGGTTCTTCTCTTTTGTAAGTCTTATTCAATACAGTGGTGAGGAACAATGTTAGCTTAAGCACAAGAAAGCTAGGAACTTAGCACACAATCCAAAGTTTAGAATTAAAAGATCAAAATCTTATAATTCTTTATAAAACAACCATTCACATCATTAACGGAATTCGAACTTCTTACATTGAGATAATAGTCAAAGATGATGAGAGCACATTCTGCCACAAAATCACTTGATTCAAACACTTAATACAATTAACTGAAATTGCAGGAGAAACATGGTATCGACATAGTAATCTGGGGAAGATATTATAACCCAAAAGTTTCAATTCAAAACATTCATGATTGACCAAAAATCCTGGCAAACGAAATTCTGCTACCAAAAAAATCAGAAATTGTAATTAAACATTTCAAAGAACTGTGGCGATAATGTATAGATTAGAAAGAGAAACTTTGACATTCTTAAATATAAAAAATGACATAAAAACTTCTTCACATGGACAAGCAGAGTATGCATGCAAAACATTTTCAACAATGATCTCAGACTAGACAGCAAGAAGTCTCACCTTGCCATCGGCTGCTGGTGATGCATTAAACCCGTTATATGATCTTTTGACATCATCATCAGATGCACATTCAGAGCAGACGAAATGTTCTAGTTTCTTTGCTTCCTCAATGGTCATGCCCACACAGGCAGGATGATACCTAAATGACCATGTCAAGATACTATTTCATACTCACATAAATTGAAAGAAATTCACTGCAGAACAACACTAGCTTTTCCATTTTATAGAAGATTCTGACATCAGATTTGACAGAATACTGTCAAAACATAGATTAGCTGAGGGGAATAAGGCATTTGTATTATGCAATTAGATCATATTATGACTGAAATGAATACTGAGGTTGATAATTTTAGGCTAGGCAACTATGCAATCAAATGACAGACATATAGGGATGGTAGAAAAAGGATCGTCTCCATCTATTCCTTCTTGTTTTAATTTTCCCATATCTCCTATAAACACAGTTTGTTGATTAATAGACAGTATAAGTGGCTCCAAAATTAAAAGTTTCTCTTTGCTTCAATTTTATTGAAATTGTAAGGTTCTAGCATTTGGGGAAACTAGTTCAAGATTTGTAGACATATTTCCTTAACAATTCTTCATAATTTGTATGCAAGACCTCTTGAGATTTCATCATGCTTTATAGACAAGATTTTCTAACATATTGATTCTCATAATATTTCGTATGCATTAACAGATAAGTAATTGCATGACAGGTAAGACGCCCTCAACCAAGTTAATTAACCTCACTCTTGGAACTTAATCCATTTACCTTTAAAATTGCCATCTAAGCAAGGAAACTTAAAATGTTTTATAGACAAGATTTTTTAACATTTAATTCTCATACTTCTTCATATGCATTAGCTGCATACTTCAGTACTTCCATGTCATAGGTCATAGGGTGGTTACATAAGTTAACCCCACTCCCCGTCCTTAATTCAATTACTTCTTAAACTAACACCCAGGAAAGAATGACTGAAAATGAGCAATTAAAATTAATATTACAATGCAGATTTACCAGTCCTTGCACCCTTCACATTGCACCATAAGGTCATCAGGGTTATATGGCATCTCACAAGTGCAGTACCTTGTAGAAGGAAGAAAAGAAAATGAAAACCTCAGAAGGCAATCAAAATTAAATCAACGCTATCTCAACAAAACAACCACATTTCAGCACACGAATCAAAACCAAGTACTAAGACTCACACAGCAACACGATCAGGGGTGAAGCCTCCAGTAGCAGCCTTGTACTCAAAGCGACAGTAATAGTCCTCAGCACCCACATTCTCCAGCTTAGTATAGTTCTTAAAAGTGTGAACCATACACTTCCCTTCTATAGTAAGAGCGCTCTGGACATCATAGTGGTCCGACAAGAATAACTCTTTAGCTCCATGAAACTGCCGGCGGCCCCCAAGAGACTCTTCCGGGCGATAGTACCACCTAACCCTCACCTTAACATTGTTCCTACCATCAGTCTCGATCCCCTCAATTTTAGCTACATACGGCGGCTTACCGGTGTCCGACGGTCTCATCAACACACAATCGCCGACTAGCATAATAAAGGAAACAGCAGAGACAAAGTCAAAATTTTGAAGAATACCTCAAACGGGCAAAAGAGTTAAGATAGGAAAACGAGACCTTTGACGATTTTGTTGGTGCCACGAATGGTGTAGGAGTCGAGCTCTCTCTTGCCAGGTTTAGGCTTCGTAGGGATGCCAGGCCGAGTTTTTGCCATGGAAGTTGAGTTGAGGACCTGTTGTATATTTGTAATGCGAAAAAAGATAGGAAGAAGAAGGGAATGGGGATTCTTGGTGTACACAAACCCTAGATTCTCGCCATGGGAGAGAATAAGAAGAGCAGAGAGGGATAGGGAGAGCGTCTCTTGACCTCCGTCACACTAGCTTTTACCCCTTCTTTAGTCTTCAAGGAAGCTTGTAAATTTTTGGCTAATCGGGAAATTAATAGCTTAATTATTTATTAGTGTTTGATCCTTTGGGATTTTGGAGAAGATTTACAACGTCTACGGATCTAATGTAAAGTTTGCTCTGCAATACTTTAGGTTCTTTTAGGAACAAAATTAACCCTTGATTGTCATTAACAAATGCTTCTAAAATCGAATGACGTCCACCTCTCCTCCTAACCTAACAATCCCAATTCCTCCCCAATTTCCACAAAGCCATGCAATGTACCTTAAATTATATTGTTCCAAAGGTGAGTTAAACTTTCAAACTATCAAAAGATTCTTAGCCAATTCCAAAAGTGTGATTCCTAAAGCATATTATTTTAAGGCATATGCTAAATCCCAAAGCCAATTTAAGTCAGCTCAAATGTGGAAGATAGAGGTTTCTCTATTATCCAAGACAATATGCTAAGGCATAATATTATCCAAGACAATTTGTCAAGGCAAATTGTCTACTTCACCAATTATTGTTGCTATCAAGTTTTCAAGCTTAGAGCTAAGTGAACTCTATAAATTAGTCCTCAAAAGGGAGCAAAAGTCTAGGAGTAAGTTGTTGTGCCTAAAGAGGGGGCCACCCTAATTAAGAGGGACTTAGATTCACTGAATTCAATTAAGGCTATCAACCCCAGAGATAAGGAACAAGAGTATAATCTAGTTGAGGAGTGCAAAGGTACACTTTGGAATGATTTCACAATGGTTCCATTCGCATCCACAAGGAGAAGTTAGGGAGGAGAACTGGGAAAACCGAGAAAGCTAATAGCATTCCAACTTAATGGTACTTGATCGTATCATTCGAGCTTTAAAATTTATAAGCCTTTAAATACCACAAGCCCACAGGTTGCGATTGTAGTATAAGGGATGTTGATTCCACGAGGAGGAGGACTATTCTAATCTTAAAAATCTAAGGCTAAAAGGATATGAAACTAAAAATAAACAATGCAACGGAAAGGAAATACGAGCATTGAATTCAACCAATTAAATCAAAAGTTAAACTCGAAGGAATTAATAATTGAGCAACAAGCACTCATAATGGAAATCCCAAAGAATTTACCAAGTTATGAGAAAGGGGATGTTACTATCATTAATGCTAACCTAACTGATTATGTATTAATGGGTGTCGATTCTAGACGATCTTAGGGCTGATTACTTTCTCTTGAGTTATAACCATTAATCCTAATTTATAAACTCTAACTGGATTAAGAAATTTATAATTTCTCAATTCACAAATTATCCAAAACTCTAATTAGATCTAAAGCACTCTAATAAACTATCAAAATATCAGAAGGTATCTCTCCACACAATTACAAATATGATTTGTCATGATTTTTATTAAATCTCCTAACTCTCGTTAATTCAATTTAATTGTCTTTCATTCAGTTTCACCCTCTTAGTTTGTTACCAAATTATGCAAGAATGTAATCAAATTACAACATTCATCCAATAAACACACCAAACTAAATTATCATTAAATCAAAATAAAATCTCAAAGAAGAGTTAGAACATTATCAACATTCTACCATCTATCATCATACAATCCATCCCAACTTTATACATGAATAAAATTGAAACAAAAAGGAAATAGGAACTTAGAATGGACGATTTGAGAAGGCAGTAGCATCAGGAAACCTCTTGATCTAGGAAGCACGTCGAGACCGCTTCTTCTTCCTTTTTCTTCCTCTTTATCCTCTCTTTCTCTTCCTTTTTATCTCTTAGGGTTTCCAAAAGCGGTTGCACAAAAAGATCCCTTCTTTCCTCTCTTGTTCTTTAAATAGTCTCTTATGATTTGGGTAATCCTAGGGCTTTTTTGCGATTCAAAAGGTCTAAAAAATCTCTCAAAACGTGAAGTTCGTAAGTGTTTGCACGTCTAGCCGATGCAGACCACGATCATGGCGCTACAGGCCACGATCATGGCTCACATTTGAGCCTTCTGTCATGATCATGGCATGCAGGCCATAATCGTGGGCCATTCTTAGAGCTTCTGTCATGATTGTTTCGGCTTTCCGAAACTCCTTTGTTCTTTGATATTGACCCTAAACAATAGCAAACACATCAAGGTACCTCAAAAACATAATATTTAAGCTCAAAATCTTTTTAAAACACAAATAATTAACAAAATAAAACAATTCTAACGTAAACACATATTTAAGCTCAAAATCTTGTTAAAACACAAATAATTAACAAAATAAAACAATTATAACGTAAACACATACTAAATGATTGAATTAATGACTAAACACATATCAAACTATAACCTAAAACACGATGCAGTTTACATTTATCAATAAGTGAAAAGGACTTAAGTTGTTCCAATTTTTAAACCAAAAGCCAGCTTTTTCCTTATTTCATATCTACATTTTAATATCCTTAGAAATGATAATTCTCAGTGTTTGTTTGACTTTTTTAAATATATATATATCGTAAGTATATGAGTTGCATCCTTATAGTATAAACAATATTATTCCCATAAGGATTGTTATTAGACACCTAATAATTTCCATAACACTTTGTTTAAGGTAAATAATATAATAACTATAGCTAGAAAATAAACTAAACTAGAGAAATTAAACAATGAATAGAGCAACAGTGAACTTGTGATTAATTAAGGATAACAACATAGGAATTACTTATATCCTTGTTTTGTTTTCACCTAACCCTTTTTATTTAATAATATTTGATCTTAGATATCTGATGGTTATGATTACCCTCTCTCGAGATCTAGCTAAGTAATCCCAATTAAAATAGATAATAATTGAATTGTAACTTGTCGATCTTTCAAAACTATTCCTAATTATCCAATTGGGCTTAAAGCAATTCTATATGTAACTAATAAATAATTGAGATCTCTCATCAATTGCCTATTAATTTGATGTTTATAGGTCTATTATGGAACTAGCTCTCGCTATGTAATATAACATAGATATTTTAATGTAATCTCTCGATTCAGATTAAAGATTAAAATAATAACCACCATAAATTATGTTTATATTAAATCAAGAACATAAAAGTTTAACAATAAAATTCAAAAGCAATTCCTAAAATAAATTTAGCAATTCATAGCTAAATTAAATCTAAAATTGTTCATAATCAATATTCAAGAACAAAGAAAGAAAAGTAAAGAGTAGAAGATTGAATCTTGAATAAATTCTTCTCCTAGTCCTCGATTTGGAAAATTCTACGGCTTTGTTTTTCTGCAATTTTTGCCTCTTTGATCTCATTGTTAGATGTTTCATCTATCTCTTCTTATGTTTTTGTTTACCTTAAAACACTTTTAAATCCTCCCAAAGCTCTTCTATCATTTCTCACTTGTTTATATTCCAAAAATAGACCTAAATTATCAAAAAATACAAAAAAAGGTTTGCAACCTAAAAATTCTGCCTTTCAACGATCGTGTATAGTTTACATGATCATGATAGAGGCTCCAAGCTGCTCCATCTTCAATCTTGCAACATATTGATAATCTTCTTCTTCCAACTTCTTTTTTAACTTTTCTTGAAGTTCCCTATCTCAACTCATCATCTAAACACATTACCATCACCTAAAACAAGCATTAAGATAAAATTTTTGCCCTATTCAACAATCATCAAATAAAACACACAAGAATATTAATAAAAAACATAAATATGTTTTCTAAACACATGATTATCACCCAAGAAGACACATAATGACACATTCTAAAACCTCGAAAACACACTCTAAAAATAATCAAAACTAAGTAGAACTAATACCATTAAATAACAAAACACAAATCACATAATCATGTAATAATGACACAATGGCATGATGGCACATTGACATAAAATATATTGAAGTTAACTTACCCAAAAACATCAATCACTCAAAAAGACCCAAGACACTAACTTGTTAGTGTTCCATTCATATTCAAGTGTTTTGATTTAAATATGCATATGCAACAATATATTGACACCTATTCATACATCTATGAAAGCATACACAAAGTCATATTTACCAATTTAAATAGTATACCATCACGACACTTATGGAAATTTCTTGACACTTCACAAAAAGATCAATAGGCTTGACTTTTATTTAAAACACTACATTGTTATAATTTTATTTAAATATCACCTAGTCGTTTGACACAAGGGCATACACCTTGCTAATAAAACCCTCAATATCCTTAAGTGTACAGATCGTAAACTTGTAATATCCAAGGTGTCGATCCCAAAAGGAAATATTTAAAACTAAGTGAACCTAAATACGTCTAAGGTAGTGAAATATGAATTGAATGAAGGTAAATAACATAAATTAAAGCAATAAAATAAAATTAAACAATTAATCAAATAATAATTCAGCTGCTACAATTAATTAAGGATGATCAAGGATGAAAGCATAGGATTTATTCTTTCGTTATTTTACTTCCCTAATGATTATTGATTCAATTATGTGTCGAATATAGATTTTTGAAGGGTTTGATTACTCTCTCTAAAGTCCTAACCAATTAACCCTAATTGAATATTAAAATTCCAGAATTGCAATCTCTCAATTCATAACTCTTTCTCTAATGTTTTCAACTAGTTCTGAAGATATGTATCGAATAACCATGTTCTCACATAAGATCTCTCTTTGAATGATAATTGATTTGTTAATCGTGTGACATATTAATTCACCAACTCTCGTTGTGCAAATTAATCAGATAAGTTTTGACTCACTCTCTCGATTTATTACCAAAGTATATGCATGCACCATTAACATAACATAGAAATTGTATTGAATAAATAACTATTAAAGTCACAAAAAACTCAAGAACAAATCCTAATCTGGAAATTTAAAACATCATAAATGTAAATAAGATCTTCAAATGCAATTTACACATCTAAGTTTAATGAAAATAACAAAAGGAAAGAAAGAAGAACTTGATTTGGAATTGAATCTGGAAATCTCTGATGCTCTTCCTGATCCTCCTTGCTTGATCTAATTTAGTAAGATGGTGGCTAACGTTTTTGGAGTGTTTTATGTTCTTTTATAATAGCTTAGGGTTTTAGCGTTAATTATAGGTTTACCCACATCATTGGTTCCAAAAATGTCCCCAACATCAAAACGAATGAAAAATCGCACGTTTGGCAAGTATCTATCATGATCATGACACTAGAGAAAAAACCTTCTGTCATGATCATGACATTGCATACACGATTGTGACTTTGGAGAAAAACCTTCTATCACGATCGTGACATTGCATGCACGATTGTGACCCTGCCATATAATCTATACACATTCTAGCTTTCTTCTTTCTTCACTTATCTGGTTTCCATCACTAACAAACACATCAAACACCTCAAGAAACACAAGATTAACATCCAAAATCATACTCTAAACCACATAACACTTAAAGCATAAACAAACAATCACATTAACATAATTCTAAGCCTAAACATGCAATAATCATCTAATAGACACCTATAAACACTTCAAAACACCTATTAAAACATCGTATAAATTACACCTATCAACATCCCCACACATAAACTTTTGCTTATCCTCAAGCAAAAACAAAACACAAATTCAAACAAAACAAACATAAGCACACTACAAGGAAAACAGTTAAATACCGACAGAATGTTAGGGACCAGTAACATTTTGTCGGTAATTACAAACAAAACGATACCGCGTCAAAAAAAATTAGACCGCAGATAGAAGTTTACCGACGGCTTTCATTCCTTCAGTACACAGACGTCGGTAATGAATCAATATAATCGTCGTTTAAAAAACGTAACAAAACGACGTCGTTTTGATTCACAATTTAAAGCAGGGGCGCAGACCTCCTCTTCCATCGCGCGTCTGCTGTCTTTTTCTTCTCTTCTCCTCTCCTTCACCTTCGCCATTAGCCACCACCGTTTGCAACCATCTAGCCGTCTATGCTTTCCTTCGACGTGGAATCATGCGTCGTCGGCATCCCCTACTCCGACGACTGTACCGAAGGTAATGGCCTATTTAAAACCATTTTCTCCGTCCTCTAGGTTTGTGTTCAGTGGATTATGGTTTGGGTTATAATGTTTGTGTTGTTTGATTTTAAATGTTAATTAGTGATTGTTAGTGATATGGTATGTGTTTGTTGGAGAAATCATGGAACAAATTTGGATTTATGTGTTGAATTAGGGATGAGAAATGACATGCATACCAAGTTTTTGAGAAAATGCTTATAGATGTTTGTGTTGAAATGTTGTTGAATTTGAATTATTGGTGTTGTTTTGGAAGAAGTTTAGAATGTATGTTGATATATTATAGTTGTTTATAGGAATGTTATATAGGGTTGAAATTGATATTATTGTTTCAATTTATTTAAAAATAAAATTAACTTATAATGTTAATATATGATTATGTATTGATAATGATTATGTATAAGATAACTTAATTGTAAAGATATTAAAATTTTAAGCTATTGAATATTTTTTATTTTGTTATATTAACTAACATAATTTAAATTAAAATATATATTTGTTTAATATTTAAATCAAATGTAAGTTATAATTTATATATTCTAAAGTTATTTTAAATTTAATTAAAGTACTTATTAAGAAATTTGAAAATTAATTACAAATATTAAATACAGTTAAAAACTAAAATCAATGAAATAAAATACTTATTAATTAATTAATTAATTAATGAAATTATTCATAACTTTAATTAATAACTAATATATTGGATAATTATATAATATAATTTTAGTGACTTCAATTGGAAAAGAAGAAATTTGTACAGCTAGCTTAAATTTTTAATAACAACTTGTTTCACAATTCATATGATACATCAAAATTGTTTGTCATCAATTTTGTCATAAATTTATATAGCGGTTTGTAGAAAAATTTTATTAAGAACTTGTTTAATAATTCATGTTGTTATATTGTTATTAATAAATAGATAGTAATTAAGATGAATTTAATTCCAATTTGAATAATACATTTATTTTGTATTCAAATGAGCAAACAATATTACTTTTAATTAAATTGGTATCATTTGTTATGTATATTGTTATTAATAAATGGATAAAAATTAAGATAAATTTAATTCCAATTTCATTAATACAATTATTTTGTGTTCAAATAAACAATCAATCTTACTTTTAATTAAATCAGTATAACTTGTTATATATATATTGTTATTAATAAATGGATAGTAATTAAGATGAATTTAATTCCAATTTGAATAATACATTTATTTTGTATTCAAATAAACAAACAATCTTACTTTTAATTAAACTGACTTAATTTGTATTATACATTGTTATTAATAAATGGATAGTAATTAAGATGAATTTAATTCCAATTTGAATAATGCATTTATTTTGTGTTCAAATAAACAAACAATCTTACTTTTAATTAAATTGGTATCATTTGTAAGGGGGTTACAAATTGGTTAACTTGGTTTGAAAATTGCATAATTATAGATTTTGCGATGTTAAATGTGGACTGTATTAAGAATAGACATGTGGGTGGTAGACCCAATATGAGTTGTGAATACTGGTCGATATAGAAGTGTTTCGTTTTGTATTTTTGCAGGATTAATTGACCTTTCTGACAGAAGGGGGATGTCCATTTTATAGGGAGAATTCTGCTGAATTTTTAATAGGATCTTCGTAACTTATGACATCATCGTTTTTATTTCAGGATTAAGAGCTTCGTAGGATTAAATGATAATTGAATACAATTAATGGCCTTGATTGGTTTAAATATTTCATATCAATTGCTGTGTTATATAGTAGAAAAGCTTTCTAACCTGTGAACAAATGTGTTCTTCGTTGTAGGTACTCTTTTTTAACCAATACATTCATTTGTAGCGAGTTTGAAGAGCAGGTTTAGCAGGTATTAAAATCTGTCATCGGCTTCATCTATTGCCTACATTTGTGTTTTGGTTAAGGTAAGTGAATATGTTGTTGTGTATGTATTTTTTGTACTAGGTAAATTTTAGGTCATTCTTTGTGGAATGAACTTCAATTAATTGTTAAAGTAATATAGGATGAGTGTAACTTATATTATAGTTACAATTACCTTAACTTGTGCAGTCGTTAGTTATTTTATTCATTTATTGTCGTTATTAATCACTTTATCTTAACTTGTCATTATCGACATTCTTCACGCAGTTCATGAAAACTGACGATGACTTAAAATAATTAATTAAAATAAGTATTCATATTTTGATGAATACTTATTGTATACTTATTGAAAAAAAAAACCTCTCACATATATGATGAGAAACATGTATGTGAGATCTTTAGTATAGGTGCATTTTGAACCCATAAAAGTTAACGGAACTTCCTTCATGATTGAAACTATGAGGCTAATCGAAGAAAAATACGAGGAGCTTATGAGTCACTACTAGAACAAGACTCAAGTCATATATATTATCTTACATGTTCTGTATACTTTCCCGAGCATGAAGGACACTAACTATGGACTCACTGTTTTACATTAACAGCCTTGCAGAAATGAGTTATGTTGATAGATCTTGGATGTATAGACGAGCAACACCTGATGGTTACATTAATCCTGAATTTGTTGATGGAGTTGAAGCCTTTATTCAGTATGCTTGTTCTTAACCTGCATATATGTATGGGCCGAAGATCAAATGTCCATGTAAAAAGTGCAAACATAAATGTTTCCTTCCGATTGAAGAAGTTAATGGGCATTTGTTGAGGAAAGGGTTTGTCCCAAATTGTTTTGAGTGGACAAGACACGGGGAAGTTGTCATTTGTAGCAATTCAATGGGTAATCAAGCAGAATCGTCTATGGATGTCAATGAGTTTGAAGGGGGTTGGATTTGGAACGAATTATATTGAAGAAATTGGAAATCCGTATAGGCAAATGGTTTATGATTCAAGATGTACTACCTTTCACGAAAATTTGGGAAATCTTGGAGAAGAAACGAACCCACATGCAAAACAATTCTTTGACTTACTACATTCAGTAGACCAAGAGTTATGGCCAAATTGTGAGACAATGACCCAATTGTCTTTGATTGCGTGAATCTTGAACATTAAGTCTGAAGGGCATATTTCAGATCTTAGTTTTGATAAAATTCTTGAATGGTATAATGAATCAATGCCTCGTGATCATACAATGGTTGATAGTTTTTACAGCAT
>JANZLX010000002.1:28963112-28973266 GCA_025531955.1 Erythroxylum orinocense
ATCATCATACAATCCATCCCAACTTTATACATGAATAAAATTGAAACGAAAAGGAAATAGAAACTTAGAATGGACGAACTAGGAAGGCAACAGTGTTGGGAAACCTCTTGATCTTGGAAGCATGTCGAGGCCGCTTCTTCTTCCTCTTTCTTCCTCTTCATCCTCTCTTTCTCTTCCTCTTCCTCTCTTAGGGTTTCCAAAAGTGGCTACACGAAAAAGCTCTTTTCTTTCTTCTCTTCTTGTTCTTTAAATAGTCTCTTGTGTTTTAGTTAACCCTAAGGCTTTTCCAGGATCTGAAAGGTCCAAATTTCATAAGTGTTTACTACCCAACGTAGGCCACAATCATGGCAAATATTTGAGCCTTCTATCACGATCATGACATACTGACCATGATCATGGGTCATTCTTGGAGCTTCTATCATGATCGTGGGTCATTGTTTCAGCCTAAATGTCTCTAAAACTCCTTCGTTCTTCGATATTGACCCTGAAATATGAGCAAACACATCAAAGTACCTCAAAAACATAATATTTAAGCTCAAAAGCTTGTACTAACCCTTAAAACACAAATCATTAACAAATTAACTCAATTCTAACCTAAACACATACTAAATGATTGAATTAATGGCTAAACACATATCAAACTATGCCCTAAAACTATCACATCTCCACACTTAAATATTTACTTATCCTCAAACAAAAAAAACAACAAACAACACAAAAACATAAAACACACAATGCAATAATGAGGCAATGACTTCAACTTCACGAAACAAGTTTAACTCTAAAAAAAATCATTTAAGTTGTTCCAAATTATTAACATGCAAAATCTACGTCTAGGAACTTTGGACTAAATTTACATATTAATCAAAACTTAAATGTCAAGTTTATTCACCCCTTTCAATTGTACACACACATTAATAATTATTTTGTCAATCAATCTTTGTAACTAATCCTAAGCACGTTTTCATGAAAAGTTAAGTTACTTACAAGTTTAGTAAGTTTTATTAGAAACCATTTTTAACACTTTTTGTGGATATGGACCTAGTCTTTTTGCAAGGAGGCAAACATTGGTAATAAATGTCAATCCAGTTACTTGACTTAAGTCGTGTTTTTAGTAAGTTGCTTAGTTGGGACATCATTATAGCCTTTTGACGCGAAGGTACGTGTCGATCTGGTTACTCAGTTACATCACTTTCTTAATTGGCTACTAGCTATTCATAACCTGAAGGCTAGCAGAATAGTTATTTATTTAAAATTTACAAAAAAATAATTAATGCCGATCTTGTTACTTTATCTACTCGTTTTCATGGAAAAATGCTAGCAAAGCTACGTAGTCGAAATACCTAAAATTATGAATGCATGTCACAACTTACAGGGTGATAAACTAATATCGAATCCTAATTAACTTGCATATTTTAGCCAAAAAACTCAGATCACTAATTTAGCGAGCTAATACTCTTTATAACTTAATAAATTATGTTCAAAATTAAATCGATTTCATTCCATCTAAGCCATCGATACATTAACACAATTCACAATATGCAACCTAAACTCACTAATATAACAATATGCAACATTCACAATCAAAGCAAAACACACAACTCTCCCCACACTTGAACTATACATTGTCCTCAATGTGAGAAGGGTACACAAGCACACTAGGGACATAAAACACAATATACGAAAACATAAGAAGAAAATACTAACAAAAATGAAAAGAGAAGAGTTAGAATATAAACTCATCAGGGTGATTGAGGTGGGGATGGTGTTGGAGATGGAGAACCAATGTGCTTGACACCGAGTTGGGTTCCCTTTCTTATAATTGATTCAAAGAGAATAAGAAAGTTAGCAATCCAACCATTCCACATCATTACAAGCTTATTTTAGAATTTAAAACAAACTTAACTACACAACAATTTAAATATAACTACTAAACGTGCTAATTTAGGGTCATTATCTTGACCTTGCATCCTTAAAAGTTCAGCCTGGATCAATTATGAGTGACTTACTTCCATCCTTCTTGTTTAACATCAATTTTGTAACCTTTGAGTTAGCTACAAATTATAAAATGATCAGAAGGACAATATTGTTAAAGTTGAGAAAACCAAATAATTTCAGTAAGTCCTTTTCACTAACAAAGTTTTAATAAAATAGGGAATACCGAAACTTCCTAAATCTTCTATTAAGTGTAGCAGTTTGTTTAGTAAAAGGGTGAGATGCTCTTATTCTTCCTTAGTCACTCCCTTTTCTTTTTCTTCTTTTGCTTCACGAACAGTGACTTTTATAGCTTCTTCGAACTCAATGTTCGTTGTCATCTGTTATTTTTCCTCATATTGCTTTGAAGATTCAACATCGTTAACTCTTATGAATGGTATTCTCAGTGGGTAATGTGGAGGAGGAACATAGGGAGGATCCCCATTCTTTTCTTCATCCTTTTTTTGCTTTTTTTGGTCTTCTACATAGTGGGTTTCAGCTGGTCTATCTGTTAGTTCTCCTTACTCTTTCCCACTCCTAAGTGTGATAGCCTTAACTTGCTTTCTTGGATATACTTCTGTGTTGCTCAAAAGACTTTCTACACTTTTTGTAGATAACTCATTGGCAAAATGTTCCACTTGAACCTCCAGGCCGAGTCCTTGTTACTTAATCAATTTTCCCTTCTAAACTCTTTTTGGTCTCATCTATACTTATAAGCTTGTCCATGATTTTGTCCAGCTTGGAATCATAGTCATTGTATTTATCCTATTGAAATCCATGTGACGCTTGATTTTTAACTGAATCTCAGTATTGTTAGACCAATGAAAATTTAAGTGGTTATGCCACATCAATTGGTATGTATTGGAATAAGGATTGCTATCTCCCTAACTAACTTGTGCTACATTAAAGCTTAATTGCTTCACATTGTTGTTTTCGCCAAAGAAGCAATCAGCTTCGATATAGCTCTTTTGTCCACATGACTCATATTCATGCTACATTGTTGTGGTTGGAGAGGAAGAGGTGGCTTTTAGGCTATTCAATTGTTTAGTTAGGTTGTCGATCTCAGCCTGCAATGTTGTCATTGAATTTGCAGCAATCATTCCTCCTAGGTCCCAAAAAATTGACTACTATCTACTTCATTCTGATGTCCAAAGGCAACTAGTGTATGCCATGTCTTCTAACAGATTGATGCTGCTTCAATTGTTTTCCTCATGAATGATCCTCTAGTAGCTACACCTATGGTGCTCCTTTTGGGTGGATTAACTCTGGTGTATAAGGCTTGCAATAGGAATTCGTTCAGTAGGTTATGATGAGGATAGCTCCTTTGTAACTCCTTATACCGCTCCGATGCTTATATAAAGACTCTTCGTCATTTTGCTAGAAACTGATAATTCCTTTTATTAGTCTTATTGTCTTGTTTAGAGAGAAATACTTATATAGAAAAACTCGCACCAACTGCTCCCAAGTTGTGATGTTGACTGGGTGGAGAGAATTCAACTAGGCCTTGGCTCGATCCCTAAGTGTAAAGGGGAAGAGCCTTATCCTAACAACATCCTCCAACATCCCAATATATTGGAAGGTGTCGCAAATTTCTAAGAAATTAGCAAAATAAGCATTAGAATATTCATTGGCTAATTCGTAGAATCGCACGTTGGTTTGCAACATGTTCAGCAGTGATGGTTTAATCTTAAACGTATTCGCTTGTACCGGTGGTTGTGTAATCCCTTGATGATGGGCATTGAGCTGTGGCCTCATGACGTCCATAAGGGTCCGTCGTTGTCCATGATGTATTTCCTCCACCAACATTCTTTCCAACTCCTTTTGGTGTTCAACTCTTCAGATTCCCCATTGTTGTCTGGCGATATCCAAGTTGATATGTCATCTACTTTATTCCCAACTTCTCTTTTTTTTTCACAAAAGATGGTGAAAAAGCCTTAGACTGCAAGAATTAAACTAATCTACACCTTCCCAGTAATGATGCCAAAAACTTGATCGCATCATTCGAGCTTTAAAATTTATAAGCCCTCAAATACCGCAAGCACACGAATCACGATTGTAGTTCAAAAGGTGTCGATCCCACGAGGAGGGGGACTATTATAATCCTAAAAATCTAAGGGTAAAAGGATATGAAACCAAAAATAAAAAATGCAACGAAAAGGAAATACGAGAATTAAATTCAACCAATTAAATCAAAAGTTAAACATGAAGGAATTAACAATTCAGCAATGGAAATCAACCAAAGAATTTACCAAGTTATGAGAAAAGAGATTTTACCTATCATTAATGCTAACTTAGCTGATTATGTATTAATAGGTGTCGGTTCTAGACAATTTTAGGGTTGATTACTTTCTCTCGAGTTATAACCGTTAACCTTAATTTATAAACCCCAATTAGATTATGAAATTTGTAATTTCTCAATTCATTAATTATCCAAAACCCTAATTAGATCTAAACACTCTAATAAACTATCAACATATCACACAACATCTCTCTTCGCACAATTTCCAATATGATTTGTCACGGTTTCTATTAAATCACCTCTCTTTAACCCGATTTAATCATTTTTCATTCAGTTCACGCTTTCAGTTTGTTACCAAATTATGCAAGAACGCAATCAAATCACTATATTCATCCAATAAACACAATCAACTAAATTATCATTAAATCGAAATAAAATCCCGAAGAAGAGTTAGAACATCATCAACATTCTACCATCTATCATCATGCAATACATCCCAACTTTATACTTGAATAAAATTGAAACGAAAAGGAAATAGAAACTTATAATGCACGCTTTAGGAAGGCAACAACGTAAGGAAACCTCCTGATCCGGGAAGCACGTCGAGATTGCTTCTCCCTCCTCTCTTTCTCTCTTATGGTTCCTAAAGTGGCTACTCGAAAAAGCTCTTTTCTTTCTTCTCTTCTTGTTTTTTAAATATTCTCTTATGTTTTGTGTAACCCTAGGGCTTTTCTGGGGTCCGAAACGTCCAAAAGTCTCTCAAAACATGATGTTCATAAGTGCCTACAAGTCTGCCCAATGTAGGCCATGATCATGGCTCACATTTGAGCCTTCTGTTATGATCGTGGCATGCTGGCCACTATCATGGGCCATTCTTGGAGCTTCTTTCACGATCATATCTATCGTTATTTTAGCCCAAATGTCTCCAAAACTCCTCCGTTCTTTGATATTGACCTTAAAACATTAGCAAACACATCAAAGTACCTCAAAAATATAATATTTAAGCTCAAAAGCTTGTACTAAACCTTAAAATACTTAAAACACAAATAATTAACAAACTAACACAATTCTAACCTAAATACATACTAAATGATTGAATTAACAACTAAACATAAATCAAACTATGCCTTAAAGCACAATGCAATTTATAATTATCATTACTCTTTGTTTGGAATGTGAGATGGTTAAATAGCATTTTAAAAAGTAAGTAAGGACTTAATACTGAAGAGAAAACATGTTCTCTTAGGACTTTTAGAGTCTAAAATAAAAGGAAACAATCTTTAGGCATAACAAAAATATTTTGGATCAAACTAGTCCTGTGTTTCTAACTTGTCTTAGCAATATTATGGTTGAATTGTTGTGTTATTTGACACTTTTATGATTTGGTTAATGTAGTGGATTTAATAGATCAAGTGATACACCTTAGATGCTGCTTTGACTACTGAGATTCTCCTTTTAAACTATAATCATCTATGTTACTATTCTAGGTTTTTATAGACAAATTATGGGGCAAACTTAGAATTATCTAATATAACATTCAGGGTGGTCAGTTGTTGATTGTTTCTCTTAATTGTCTCCTTTATAGACATGAAGTTGAAGGTGGGAGAGTTAACCAAAGGAAACTAAACAATGAGCTTAGCCAAGTGATTTCTCAACTTGGTGTTTTGGACCTTAGTTAATAGGGATGCATTTCATATGGTCAAATAACTAAGTAGGGGAATGGTTCATTAGGAAAAATTTGGATCAAGTTTTGGTGAATGGTAATTGAATGGATCAATTTCTATGTTTATATGTAAGCTTTAGATCTCCTCTTGTATCTAACCACTTAACCATAGAGGTCATAAATCTCAATTCCTCCCTAATTCCAAAGGTTTCATTTAGGTTCTTTAACAACTTAGCTACAAGAGATGAATTTGAAGATGTTGTGAAAGTTGAAATGCAAATGCAAGTGGTGGGTGCAAATTATATCAACTTATGAACAAACTCAAAGCCATTAAACAAGGATTTAAAAGCCCTTTAGAAAGGCCCTTCAACATAGAATAAAGGCATACACCAAGGTTTGGCTATAGGAAACTAGGAATTCTCTAAGGAAGATCCAAGCTTAAGTGTATCAAAATCCACAGGATCAGAACCTCAACCTTAAGGAGAAACAAGCTTTAGGGGACTATTCTCTAACTCTCTATACACACTGCTTACTTCTTTAGCAAAAATCAAAGATCAATTGGCTCTGGGAAAATGACTTTAACTCAAGTTACTCCTTTAATTCCATTCTTGTAAGGAGAAAAAAGAACACAATAGTCAATTGGTAGATCATTTAAGGAATCATTACAAGGATAACATACAAATCAGGGAGTAGGCGTATAGTTTTTATAAAAATCTATTGAGGAATAGGTTAGTAAGTTGTTTTACACTACATAAACTCAAAACCTTTATCAATTATGCTATAAGCCAAGAATTGACGGATAGTCTTATTAAGCTAATTGGTATGTAGGAAATAAATGATGTATTATTAGAATTAAACCCAAGTAAAGCTATAAGGTCGAATGACTTTAATGCATTTTTTCTTGGAAAGGACCAATAATTTGAGTGGAAAACTACTATATGACTTTATTTAGGAATTATTCAAACCCAAAAATAACCTTAAATATTTGAATAGAACACATGTATGCTTGATCACAAAGTTTAGTAACCCTGACTCTATGTACGAATTTTGACCTATATCCTATTGTAACATCACTTATAAAATTATTTTAAAGATCCTTAGGACTCAAAGAGGCTCTGAAGCAATTCATAAATCCAAGTTAGGGTGCATTCATCTTATAGAGGTCCATAAGAGATAAAATTCTACTTGTGTAAAAGTTTTTTTTTTTTTAAGATTATGATGTTAGGGTATCAATCGGAAGTTGTTCAATGAAAATTGACTTTGCAAAGGCCTTTGATTCCCTATACTAAAGTTCATTTTCCATTACCTTAAACCTTTTGAATTTTTAGAAACCTTTGTGGATTGGATTAAAGTACGTGTGACCATAGCTTCATGCAATATCCTAGTGAATGGATCCACCTACAATTGCTTCATTGGTGTAAAGGATATAGGATAGGGAGACCTATTGCATACTTCTCTGTTCTCCCTAGCCATTGAAGTACTATCCTTATTTTTCATAGTTAAAACTAACACTAATTTATGATTTATGATTTATGATTTATGTATCATCATAAGTGTTGTGGATTAAAAATAACTCAGTTAACATTCTCAGATGATTTAATGTTGTTTTTCAGTGCAGATCCTTACTCTCTAGACACTTTGGTTACCTTTCTTAACTAATTATTGAAGTTTTCAGGGTTGATGGTGAACAAAGAAAGTAGGCTTTAAATCTCTTACGACTTAAAATTTTAGAGTGAGAAAATTCTCTGCATTTTAGTAATAACACAGTGACGTGCGCGATTAGTTTTCAATTGCATTTTCTGCTTCTGCTTCTTAGCGGTGCCTAGTGGCTTCCGTTCCGTTGGCTGTACACCCTAGTGGCGTTTTCATTTCTTCCTCTACTCTAGAGGGGCACCTGGCTAAATGTGGTCGCACTCGCAAGCGCGATGACGATCCCCACCCTCCTAAGCTTTCATATAGTGCGGCAGTGTTAGCGCCTACGGTCGACGAAACTGCTGCGGCATCTATCAAATGGCCGGAGGACGACCCGATTCCCATTGCCGAAGATGACATCCGGCCCTTCTCTAATGAGCTTGGCCGTAGTATCCAGTTGTCCATAGCCCTGAAGACTAAACTTAATCAACAGTGGAGTCATACGGTTGTGGTGAAACTGCTCGGACGTCGTGTAGGATACCGAGTCCTGAGCACTCGGCTGAGGACTCTCTGGCAACCCCGAGGTCCCTTAAAAATCGTCGATATGGACCACGATGTATTCCTTGTGAAATTTCTCAAGGAAGAAGATTTTGAACATGTTCTCACAAACGGACCGTGGGTGATTTTCGGTCAAGCTCTGGTTATTCAGAGGTGGGTTCCCTCCTTTCATCCGGCGGAAGCACGACTGAAACGAGCGGTAGTGTGGTTGCGTATCTTGGATATGCCCATTGCTCGGTATCACCCTCAGGTTCTCACGGTGCTTGGAAATCTTGTGGGAAGCACGATTAAGTTGGATGAAGCCACTTTGCATGCTCAGCATGGGAAGTATGCCCGTCTGGCCGTGGAGCTGGATCTCAGTATGCCCCTGCCCTCTAGCGTCGACCTGGACAAGGAGCTGTTGATGATTGCTTACGAGGGGCTTCCACCTATCTGCCCTTTATGCTGCATGGTAAGGCACGATTATAGTGTTTGTCCGACGAAACCTCCACCTTCTACTGCCCAAACATCACCTCGGGCAGGCAAGCTGCGACCGCACGTCGTCCGCTGCCACAACAGGCAGCTCCCGTTTCTAAGCTTTGTCCCATCACGCTCACTGCCCAGAGATTGACTATACGCGAGTTGATTTTCCAAGTCCTTTTGTTTTTGCAGGTGTCGGACAACGAAAGGGAACATCTACTTTAGTTAATGCACATCAACCTCCAAAGCATGGTGAGGCATCTACTTCAGCTGGGCCCACCAAGGAACCAAGACCACCCACCATTAGTCCTACGGTAGTTAGTTCCTCACCGGATCCTGCCCTGGTTTGTGGCAGTCCGGTTTGTGAGGCGGTTCTGGTTCAGCTTGTTAACTTGCGACCCTCGAACACTGAGAAACACGTCGCTATTGAAATTCCCTCGCATATGGAATTAATTTGTGATAATAATTTTATTGCGGCCCAAGTTTTGGATGCCGAGGCCCCGCTTTGCCTTATGGAGGGCGTTGCGGACCTCGGAGAGTCGAACAGGTCTGGGGTCGAGCTTCCGTGCCCCCCGCCTTCGAAACCCCCTGATCCTCCAGAAGGATCGATTGATCGGGTCAGGCCCCCTGATTCCAGTCAAGATATGGACATGGTTTCCCAAGAGTTAGCCCGGGAGACACAAGCGGGTACAGATAGCGGTTGTCATCCGGATCCGGTGTAGGGTTGCCTTTCTCCATCCTTTTTATGTCAATCATTTTCTGGAATTGCCAAGGTGCCGACGGGATTACCTTTCGGACGATCCTGAGGAATTATATTAGTACTTACAAACTGGGTATTTTGGTTTTAATGGAAACCCGGATAAGTGGCCCACGGGCCGATGCCAATATCCGTTTGCTGGGTTTTGATTATTCTTTTCGTATCGAAGCAGTGGGGTTTTCGGGATGTCTTTGGCTTCTATGGAAGGTGGAGTTTACTATCTCGATCACCTTAGCCCATCGGCAGTTTATTCATACAACCGTTCAATTCGGTCCCTACACTTTCGACCTTACTGTTGTCTATGCCAACCCGCAACCTCTAACGTAACATCGACCATGGCCCCTTCTAACTTGGCTTGGCTAGTCTAGTCACAAACCGTGGCTGGTAGGCAGGGATTTCAATGCTAAACTCAAAGCCTCGGATAAACGGGGTGGGGGGGGGGGGGACGCTAGTTCATCTCGTGTTGTTCATAATCAATTTTGGGACTAGGTTCACAGGTGTGGCCTTCATGATCTCAGGTATGTGGATTCCAAATTTACCTGGCAACGGGGAATGATCCAGGCTCGGTTGGATCGGGTGTTTGGATCGTCGGCTTGGGTGAATGAGTTTCCTTCTACGGAGAACCAGCATTTGCCTTTCTTAGGCTCAGATCATCGACCGATGTTGGTTCATTTTTCCCAAGACCCACCGTAACCCCCGAGGACGGTGCCTTTCCGTTTCCAGATGCATGGCTTACACACCCCAACGGGGTGGTTGTTGGGACCCGATCTGATAACCGGACCCCAACTGAAAAATGAAACGGAAACGAAGAACCGAAAGCGAATTCCGAAATACAAATCGAATCAAAATCCAATAGCGGAAGCAAAGCAATT
>JANZLX010000002.1:28993330-29004644 GCA_025531955.1 Erythroxylum orinocense
GTCAGTGAATGCAATGAAACCTATCAGTCTGACCCAATATTACCAGAATACCCTTGCTACAGTAACGGGATGTTACATCTAGGGTTTTGTGCCCTCCACCTTTGCAATTGCCACGTAAACATTAAGGAAAAATGAAGGGGTATGTAAGTCACGACCATGACTAACACATGCACAGTTGTGCATATAAGTCATGGCCATGACTTAACTTACACAATCGTGCAAGTGCAATTCACAGTCGTGACTTAACTTGCACAACCATGCAAGTGCAAGTTAAGTCACAGTTGTGACTTAACTTACACAACTGTGACATGGTCAAAATATACAACTGTATAATAGACATTTTCATGCATAATTCTTCTTGTTTAAGTTCATCCCATATTCAAAAATTAATCCAATTAAGATTCATGCAACATTTACACCGACTTCACTCAATTCATATCAAATTTAAATTAAATTGCAACCAATTTTTGCATATGAAAACAAGTAAAATCAAACAATTCAACACAACACCTGCACTCGAAGAACAAATGATATCTAGGTTCTTCTTACTCCAAACATAAAGGAAAAGATCTATTTAAATCTAGGTATCTTATTATATTTGTAGTTTTAGTCTATTTTTTATAGTTAGATATAGAAGACATGAGATTTGGTTAATAAAACCTTGCTCCGTACTATCTTGTGCCAGTCAACTGTAAGGTTTCTTCTTCTCAGCAAATCTTTGGTGGACTTATTGGATAAATTGTGGACTGACTTACTATTCCATAGGAAGGTCTCAGGAATAAAGGGATTAGGGGGTAATCAAGTTGTAGATGCCTCAAGCAATCAGAAAATTAGCAAGAACTTCCATTAATTACAGAGCAGAACTTAGCATGTAAAGGTTAAATCAATATAGCCTCTAGTGTCCTTTGTGAATGGATTAGTTGTCCTAATCCAAACCAATTATCAAACCACAAAGAAATTAATTTTCAATTGCCTATTTTGCAAGGAACTGCAGATTGGACCATATCCCTCGGCTATAATAACTGATTCAAAAAAGAGAGATTGAGTATCATTTTTCTATTTCCTGTATACTCCTGCGTTTCAGAAAGTAAGAATGCAACCACCATAGCCAAAGAGGGTTTTTGTTCTTGAGTATTCACCACAGTCTTTTGAGAGTTATGCATAGTTTGTGTTTTTAATGGAAGAGATACCAAGACCACCTTCCTCTTTATGGAAACATAAGTCAAACCATTTAACCTTAACAACTCCCCTTCCGTCATTTGAATGACTCCATAAGAAGCCCTTTAATAATGTTTCAATGGTCTTAATGAAACCTCTGGAAAGGAACATATATGAACTCTAGTAAATGTGAAGAGAACTAAGTATTGGTTTGATAAGTTGTAATTTGCTAGCACAGGACAGGAACTTATTCACCTGAGACTTTATTCACTTTTGGATTCTTTGTTTTATTATTTTACGGAGTATTTGGATTGAAGTAATCTTCCGTATGAATAATAAATATATAGTGTTATCAAGTGTCAAATTTTGGTGATTTTTTTTTCTTTTACTCGTCCAAAGATTAAGCCAAGCACAAAGATTAGACTTTGGTCTTATATGACATAAATGTGCTCATGTTCCTTAGGTGAAGCGTACAAATAATTCATATTAAACATATCATCGTAGATGTAAGATATAATTTCTTGCCTGCATTTTATATAATTGATATAATTAAACTACTATCTTTTAAGTTTGATATTTAATTTAACATGCTCGAATTTTCCTTTATTCGTATCATAATGACGATTTCACACTCCTGCGCTGTCAGATCGCTTGTCCCATAAATGATAACGTTGGGAAAGGACAGCAATGATTGATTGTTCTGCAAAAGGTTTTGACCTTTTCCTATTCCAAGTTTAGAAGTGGTTAACATGAAGGGCATTCGTTTTGTTCTGTTTGTGGGGAAAAGTCAGTTGAGAGCATTTAGGCTATCCATTTATGTAGGCTTATGGTTCCTCGTTCAAAGGGTGGCCATGTACACACCAACTGCCCATCTCATTAAAGACCAACTTACGGAGCCTCAAAGCACACTCGGATATCCAACCACAAGGCAGAAAACCAGACCGCAATATTTACGTAAAGCTTAAGAGCTCCAACTTATCGACAATGGCTGATGATGCCGACAAGGCTGAACGTGAGCGCATCTTCAAACGCTTCGACTTGAATGGTGACGGAAAAATATCAGCGTCGGAGCTCGGAGATTGCTTGAAGACCCTCGGCTCAATCACAGCAGACGAGATTAAGCGAATGATGGCCGAGATCGACACCGACGGTGATGGCTATATATCATACGATGAATTCACAGAGTTTGCTGCAGCTAACCGTGGGCTTATCAAAGATGTGGCTAAGATATTTTAGTCTCTGCCTAAATATTTGGAGTCATTTGGTGGCTCGGCTCCTAACATACTCATGGAATGTGATGAGCGAATGTCACTCTCATCACATTTTAATTTTTGAAACACTTTATTTTGGATAGTTAAACTGTAACATCTTTTTTATCAATTATTTTCTTTTTATCATGATATGGAAATGGAATTATCATATTTATATTTTTATATGTGCCTTTTATGCCAAGAAAGGAAAGATTTGTCCTTTATGCTATTTTCTATTACTCTCTCTAGTTTAGTTACCTTCCAAAACACAAGTATTAGTTAGGGATGGCAAGAGGACTCTATCTCGGTCCGAAGTTAACGAGTATAGTTCTAATTAATCAAATTTCAGACAGGTTAAAGTTTAGATATTTTTCTTTTACTTTGAACTGAGTTTAGGTTCGAATTCCTTTTTAAATTTTCGAGTTGAGTTTGAACTCCAGTTCACAATTTAAACTCAACCTAAAATTCAAACTTCACTCACATCATTTTATATGTGTAATAAAACAACGTCGTTTTATATATTGATAGATAATGAATTATGGGTTTGTGGAAGTCTGATCAGATTTAAATTTGAATCGATCTAAATTTCAAACTGTTTGAAATCTAATCATACTCAAACTTGGATTGATTGTTTTTTGCTTAATTATACTTCAAAATGGACTTACTCAAATATTACCAATTTTTATATTAAAAAAATATAGTTTATTAGCCCCATCTCCAACCTTCATCATAGTTGGTAGAGAAATTTCTCCTTCTTCTTTTTCCCCATCCCTACCAATGTGTTGCTCCCATCCTCTTTCCCTTCCTCTCTCCTCGCCTGACTCATTGTGTCATTGCTCACCTAGAAACCCCCCTCCCCCCCTTCTCATTCCTCTTCTGTAAAGGATAAAGGCTTATTAGTAATTCTACTCATCATTTACATTACCTACCATCTTTTACCGTTTGTGGAACAATTTTTTAAACTTTTCTAACCACAAGCCTTTGCTTAGCTACTTTGTGATAATGTTAGACATTCCTACTTCCCTTGAGATCCACACTGACCTGGAGGGACCTTCTTGGCCCTTAGTTCTAACTCCCTTAACTTCTTCATCCTTTGATAAGCAATTTGTAACTCCTTCCTTTGAGAAACAGGTGAACTAAGTTATTAATGAGCCAAGATCTTGGTTAAGAATTATAGGGAAAGGGATTGGTAACTTGAGCCTTACTTACTTTCCTCAAGTAACATTGTCTCCCCTCTGTGGGAAATTTTGGAACATAGAATAAACAATTGAAAGAATTCCCTAATTGGTTGCTTCATTAATAAGCAACCTTTCTTTCGCGTGGTCAAGAAGTGGGTTGAAGGTAAATGATCTAATCTAAGAGTAGATAAGATACTGATTAGTGAATAAGACTTCTTCATTTTCACACATTTCATAGCAATAGGCTACTAAATTGCTGGAGTTTGGTCCTTAGCATTGTGCTAGGAATCCCATCATCCTACAAACTCGGAAGCCAGACATGGTCATAGATAAAAACAACATCAAGTATGCTCCAGTTTAGGTAAATTTCCACAACATATCATTAGAGTATTGGAGCACCTTAGGATTAAGATATCTTGCTAGCTTAACTGGGAAACCTCTTAGCTTTGACAAAACTATAGCTGAAGTTAGGAGAATTATTTATGCTAGAATCTGCATAGAAGCTAACATTACCAAGCTCTCCCTAAAGAGCTTAGGCTTAAAAGACATAATGAAAGAGGAGAGATAGTGAGTCTACTATCTCAATTACATACAAACGGGAACTAGTCCTCAAAAGAAAAGTTATGTGTAAACCCATAGGAGGGATAATCAGGGATGGTCAGTTAGGTAAATAGTCTAACATGGAAGCAGAACATACAAAGGGAAAGAATATTATGGTATCATAGACTGAATCTATAGGTAATATAACCTCAAAAACTAGTAGTGAAGCATCTCAAGAAGTGGAGGAAGCACTAGTAGTGATGATTGTTTCAATTCAAAAGGAGGTTGAGGATGTAGAGAACTAAGGAAAGAGGTTGAGATGAACCAAATCTCAAATGAAGGCTATGACAAAGAGGACACTTCCACTACGGAGAAGGAGAACTTCACTCCTACAATCAAAAGATCAAATAGGAAGAAGGCTAAAAGGAGTGATACTCCTAAGAAAACCTAATATCAATTATATTATTGAATTTAGGGTAAATAATACGCAAAAGCTGTTAGTTGTACAAGATTATATTAACTCAATAAAAACATGGGCTTATGGTCTTTTGGAAACAAAGATCAGGGAGAGCAATTGTAAGAAGTTTTGAATCTTGTAGAAAGAATAAAATCCACTTATAAATCATAAAGACCATCACTATGGCATAATACTAGTGGCTATTAACAATGCACATATGGAAATTCACCCCATTCAAACTAGTGCACAAGTTGTCCATGTATGAATTATCTTTAAAGACTTTAATATCAAGTTATGTCAAATCTTTATATATACTTCTAACACTAGATTTCTAAGGAATGAATTATTGTAGGAATTAAACATCATAGCTACAACTATAAATATAACATGATTGCTTCTTGGTAATTTCCATTGTACCTTGTTCCACTATAAATCAAGTGGAGGTATGCAATATATAGGCCTTTGTAAAACGATTTAAACTTACATACAAAATCCTGAAGCCATTGATCTGAATTATCAGGGTAACCACTCACATATACTAATAATTAGCAGGGTAAATGGATCTTAAGAAGAAAGCTTGGAAAAGCTCTTGTTAATCATAAGTAGTTGATGCAATTCCAAGTTGAAAGGGTCAACTTTGGGCCTTTATTAATATCTTATCATCGCCTTATAGGAATTCATAGTTTGGTACAAAATGTTACAATGTCCACTCCATTCAGATTCTTCAATTTTCTTGATAGTTATGAAGGCTTTCAGGATGCCATTGAGCATGGAATTAATACAACCATTTCATGTTATGACCAATATAAATGTGTTCAAATACTTAAAACCATTAAAAAAAACTTAAGAAACTACACAAAGGATTTCAACTAATAACAAAATGGATATCCATATATCTAGGAAGAATCTTAGGGACACTAATAAAGCCTTATATAAATGTCATGATAATCTGGACCTCAAACATAAGAAAAATATATCTAGGAATGAGTAACTTTAGGCTTTAAATGCTCATCACTCGATCAAGAATAGAATCATCTAGCTTATAAAAGGTAACAAATGCTCTATGTTCTTCTTTAAAGCAATAATAGCTTGAAGAATTTGTAATAGGGTAAGTTGCTTATATAATGAGAAGGGTAAATTATTATAGGGACAAGAAAGCATTAAAAAGCTAGTTAGGGACTACTTCACTTGGGGGTAAGAAAGCATTAAGAAGCTAGCTAGGGACTACTTCGCTAACTTGCTAGGAATATGTTATCTTGGGAGT
Source organism: Erythroxylum orinocense (assembly GCA_025531955.1). Lineage (NCBI taxonomy): Eukaryota > Viridiplantae > Streptophyta > Magnoliopsida > Malpighiales > Erythroxylaceae > Erythroxylum > Erythroxylum orinocense. The sequence goes on from JANZLX010000002.1 coordinate 28,999,178, forward strand.
TGTACCATCCAATTCTTAGAAGACTTCCTAAAACCTATTATATCCAATGATCAAATAAGTAACTTAACCAGAGGGTTTGTGCAAGAAGATATTAATCTAGTACTTAAATGCCTCAACAAGGCCCTAAGACGTGATGGTCTAAATGGTTTCTTCTTTAGTTAATCTTAAAACTGGACCATAGTGCCAACTGTAAAAGTTATTCAAGAATTCTTTATTAAATGTGTCTTATTACTAGCAATCAATCAAACATACATCACCCTCATTCCAAAATTATAAAACCCCAATAAATTGAGTGATTTCAGGTCCATTTCTTTTTACAATACTCTTTTCAAATTAATTTCCAAAATGCTAGCAGTCGGATTGAAGCCAATTTTCCCTAATCTCATCTTTAAATCTCATGGTGGCTTTTTTCATAACAAAAATATAGGTGACAACATCTTGATTGTTTAAGATCTCTTCAAAGGTTACAAGAGGAAAGGTATTGGCAAAATATGTGCTGTTAAATTTGAGTTCAAGAAGGCCTTGGATTCAATCAAATGGGACTTCCTAATTCAAACAATACAAGCCTTAGGTTTTTTTGATAAATTTTTGAAATGGATTTATCAATGCATCTCTATTACAAGCTATAGTATTTTAGAGAATGGTGAACCTACCTTATGGTTTTAAAAGAAAAGAAGCTTAAGATAAGGAGACCTTCTTTCTCCTTATGTCTTCTCTATCATCAATATGGAAACTTTTCTTTAGCTAATAGCTTACAACATTACTAAAATACCAAGTTTCAATTATCACAAGACTTATAGTAGGCTGAAACTTTTTAACCTCACCTTTGTAGATGACTTTCTGATATTTTGTAAAACTAACCCTCTTTTATAAGTTGTAAAGTTTAGTTATATTAATTAATTATGTGCTTACTCGGTAGTAGAAGTAAACTTTGACAAAAGTTGCCTCATGATTTTTAAGGATGCAGTTAGCCTTGAGGAAGAATTGTCCCCAAATTACCCAAATGAAGATAGTTCATCCCCTCTTTATCTATCTTGGTATTCCAAATACCACTTTTAAACCTTCCTACAAGAGTTGCAAGCCACTCATTGAGCAAACTGAAAGGAAGCTTAAGATATTGTATGATAAGGAGCAAAGTTATGCAAAGAGGATTCAGTCAATTAAGCAGTGATATACAATATATATAATCACTGGATATCCCATCTTATCTTACCTAAGAGATTTGCCAAAGATTTGGAAAATTTTCTCAGGAATTTCCTATGGAATGGTAACCCCTATAAGTCTTCAAATGCTAAAGTTTCTTGGAAGGACCTATGCAGTCCAAAGAAATAAGGAGGACTTGGCATACACTTCGTTCATATCATGACTAAAGTCCTATTAACTATCTAAAAGTTGCTTATAGATAAAGAAAATATATAGGTCCAATAGATCCACATTGAACACCCATAAGATTAGAGTTTTAGGGAACTTAAATTTAAAGCTACTGCCTTATGGACTTATTTTAGCATCCTTAAGTGGAGAGAATGGGTTGTTAAAGTTTTTTTAAGCATCTATATAGTTTGAAAAATTGTGTGATAAGTGTCCTTATGCTTACAAGTTAATCTATACCACTTAAATTACATGCTAAAACCTAAGGAGAAAGTCAGTTATCTCATGATCAACCAACAGTAGAACTTTAATATTAGAGGATTTGATTGGCTAGCTTATTTAATTCTAAGTAGTAAACTAAATCTAGAGATGGAGGAAAAAATTATTTAAACTTTAAAGTTTGCAGACAATTTCACCAATGCATCTATTATGAAGCTCTTCATGCCCCAAGCTCTTGATGTGGTATGGCACAAGTTAGCCTAGTTTATGGGAATCATTTGTAGGTATTCTTTAACCACCTGGATTACAATTAGAAAAAAAATACCTAAATTTGATAGGGCCAAAACCATACTCAACTTAGACCCTAGATGTTAGGAGACCACTTAATTTTTTAATGTTCATTCACTAATTCCTTTTGTGAGAAGATCAGGAATATATGCAATATAGAAGGCATCAACAATTAGTGGGAGACCCTTTTAGATTAGATGATTAACGGTAACTATCGTGCTGGTAACTATAAACTCCTTATATTAGCTCCATAGACAGAAGTGTATGATATATGGCAAGAAAGGAATAAAAGAAGATTTAAAAAAAACTGTTGAATACCAACCAATTCCAACAAGCTACCTCGAGTAAAATCAAGGATTACTTCCTAATCAATTTAAAAGTGGAATATTTATCTTTGATATTAGCTCAAAGATGGGGTTTTCAGTAGGCAATCTAACTTGCATAAGCTCTGATAATGGAATTGATTTGTAACTTAGCTTCCTTTGTCCATTATCACTAGTTTTTAAAGCTTATGGTCTCTGATGTAACATTATTCTACTCTCTTTGTATTTTGCAAGGATAAGCCTTGACTTTGGAATATATCATTTTTTAACATGAAAAAGGAATTTAAAAAAGTGTTATTTTTAATGTAAACTTGCATTGAAAGTCTAAAAGCCTTCTTTGCTTTATTTTATGCTATATTGCAAGTATATAAGTCATATGTTGTAATATAATTGATATTAATCCCACAAGGATTGAATATAGTCACCTAACAATTTGAATTACACTTTGCCTAAAGTAATAAAAGATTGGATTAACTGAAAATTAAAGTAAGCTAATAAAACTTAATAATTAAACAAATAAAAGATAAAAATGAAATTGAAGTTATCAATGTTGGAAACTTATGGATTATTCCATCCTTGTTTTGTCTTCCCTTTGCCTTGTTAATTCAACTATGCTTGATCTTAGATATCCAAAGGTTTTGACCATCCTTTATTGAGATCTAATCAAGTAATCTCAATTGAAGTAGATAAATGTTAAGTTGCAATCCCTCGATTTCTCAAAGCTACTCTTAACTACTCAATTAGATTTGAAGCAATCATAAGAATAATTAAATCATAGTTAATATCTCTCTTTATTTGCTTGTTAACCTGATATTTATAATTCTATTAAGGTACCAACTTTCATTGCACAACTTAAGAAAAATTTCTTAACTTAAATCTCTCGATTTAAATTATGCTTGAGCACAACAAATATCACAAAGCAGTAATATATTGAATTCAACAAGGTAAAAGTTATACAAAACAATTCAAGAATAACACCCTAATATAGATTTAGCAATCCACAATTATGTGCAAAACACAATTATTCAGAATTGGCATACAAGGCAATGAAATAGAATAAGATAAGAATGAAACCAGCTTGAAGCCTTGATAAGGAAAATATGGAATGCTAGAGTTGATTTTGATGCTTCCACTTTTGATCTTCTTATTCGTGTCATGCACAACCTATTTTTGTGTTTTTCTCTTCCTTTTTTGATGTCTCTGATTTTAATTTGCTTCCTTTTCTATGTAGCCTTCAATAATATATTTTTATAGCAAAAACTAGGGTTTTTAGGATACACACAATCATATTGGTGATCGTGTATCTAAAAAATACTTCAATTTATGACTTTACACAACTACAAAACCCTACATAGACAACATATATAACTGTGTATGTCAATAGACATGGGCATGTATTGTAACGCCCCAACATATACCCTGGAAGTATTATAGCATGTCTAGGGTGTATTCAGAAGTGACCATAATGAATTAAGTGCATCTAAGTATAGTAAGACATAATGGTACTTAATGTAAAAGACATGGGAAAATGGATAATTTGTTTGCTTCAGCATGGACATATATATTTAGACCTAAAATATGTATGAAAATGCTTGCATGGATTTATGAATATGATGTGCGGAGCATTGATAAAATAAGTATTCCATAAGTAAATGGGATGTTTTTCATTAAATTAGATGTATTTTTGCGTTGCTCTTGCATGATAAGACCAAAGTTAGTTGATTTGGGATGTGTACCTCGCTGAATGGATAGGTCCCACTAAACAAACTTCTGTAATATGTCCATATCCTGGCCTGTAGACCTCCAAATTTAATAATTCTAATTAGAGATTAAAATAGAGACATAGTTCTAAAATTTTTATAAAGGAACAGAAATTTGATTTTGCCTCTAAAAGTTTTGAATTTTGTTTTAAAGTTGAGTTCTGGCTATTGTCCTTGTTTTCAAATAACCTGTAGTTTTTGGGGTATAACTCCCGATAGAATTAACCAAATTGCATGAAATTTATGCCATTTGAAAATTAAGACATAGGGTAATAAAATAAATTGATAAGATTATAGGCCAATATGGGAATTAAAGGAAGAAGAAGGACCAATATGCAATTTTCTTAAAGTCAACTAGTGGACTAATAAGATTAAAGCATGTGTGTCCAATAGAATTGTAACACTTGGTCCTATAGAATTGTAACACATGGTCCAATATAATTTTAACATATGGTCCAATATAATTGTAACTCGTGATCCAATAGGATTGTAACACATGGTCCAATAGGATTGTGACATATGGTCCAATGGGATTGAAACATGTGGCTAAGACTAGAAAATTCATGAAAGGAATATGGAGAGGGAAGATGGACAACACTTTGATGGCTTAAATTCATATTTCTCCTCTCCATTTCACTTTCTTAATCCCATCATTTTTCACTTCGTGATTCAAGCAAAGTCAAAGAGGAAGGGAGGGCAAAGCACTAAAAGAACTACTTTGCCAATTTTAATGTTTAGGACTTCACTTTAGTTAATTTATATATTTGAGTACATTCAAATGTGTAAAAAGATTTGTTTGGATGTGTAATGGTTTCAAGGATGATACATTGGTGCTATTTTGGTATTATCTTGTATAGAATTGGTTGAATATGACAAGAGATTATAGTGTAGTGGAATTCTGTCTAGGGTTTGTTGAACAAGTCACATAGTATGGGTCATAAATCAACCGATAGACCTCTAAATTTGGTGATTTTAGTTGCATATAGAAACTAAGACATAGAAATAGAAATCTTTAGAAGAGACTCTGACTTACTTCCGTCTTTATGAAATTAGAAATTAGGATAGAAAATGGTGACCTGATACTACCCTTGTTTTGGAGCAATCTGTGATATTTGGTCTATAACTCATGTGTTAGAAGCAATGTTATGAATACCGTACCGAGATCGGTACCGGATTGAGCTCTGGAATGGAATTGTATCAGTACCGGTTGGTACCGGGTACCGTTTCGAAAAATTTTTAAATTTACGAAATAGTCCCTAAAATTTTTAAAAATTACAAAATAGTCCATATTGGTATATTATACAATTGTACTGTATACTTTACTAGTTTACTGTTTACATCAACCATACTTTCAAAAATCTTAATAATAAATAACAATGACAATTAATATGAAATAACAATAAGTTTTAAATATTTTACATATAAATAATAGCCACAATTAATATAAATAAAGACAATTATCATCATACAATTATAAAATTAAGAATAATACAAAGTATTTAAAATATT
>JANZLX010000002.1:29073699-29084311 GCA_025531955.1 Erythroxylum orinocense
TGGGAAGAATCGAGGCAAGAGCGGGTTCGTTAGAACAAGCCCGATTCAAACTCGTTCTAATTCCTGGGACCGTAACATAAGCATATAGACAAAAGATATTTATGGCAACTAGAGCATGATATGACAGGTTAGGCCCCTATTTAATCGAAAATAGTGTCTCAAAGGGAAAAGGTATACAATGACTTATTTATTAAAATGAAAAAAGGTGAAATTGTTTAAATCTATGTGGACAATATCATATCCATGCTACTAATGAGTTCTTATGCAAACCAAGAAGTACTCTGACAGACCCAAATATTAAACTTGAAAAGGCAGAGAAGGATGTTAAAGTAGACGAGGAAAATTATCAACGCTTTGTAAGGAGGCTCATTTATCTATTTTACACACAACCAAATATAGAATATGCAGTGAATATGATAAGTCAATGCATGCATAGCCTAAAAGAAGCAACTGACCAAGTATTGCAATATCTAAAAGAAACACAAAAAACAAGTATTTGTTTAAGAGAAATGAAGTTCTAGAATTTGAGACATATATAGATGCTGATTATGCAAAATCAATTGTTGATAAGAGATCAAGACCTTCATTTTTCACGGTTCCTTGATTAAGCTATAGTAGTGCCTTAGATCGTTTCATAGTGAATTTCTTTGGAAAGGAAAATTAGATGCATAGATAAAAGAGATCCAAATTGTACCTGATCCCAGAATTTCAACTTGTAGATTTATACACGGTTCTAAGATGACTGAGTTAGAGGATGAAAATTCTCTCAGGATCATATCCAATAACAGTTCTCCATAGAAGTGAGCTTCATGATTTGTGATAATCTTCCAATTCTTATTAAGAAAGCAAAGTAGACAGAGAGAACTTATTCTCTCCCTGAAGAGCAACTCTTGCTCTGGTATAGGAAGTGATCCTTGGATTCACTTGTAATAGCAGTTATCACTGATTACTATCAATAATATACTGATCTCTAGCCAATTAAGCTAGAGTTTTCTAATAGTTTATGGAAGAATAGTAATTGTTAAAGGATATCATCCACCCTTGTTCTATAATAAAAAGGTTGCACTTATTATATCTCATAATTTCATTCCGCATGATTAAAAAGTACACGTGGAGATTGATCAACATTTCATCAAAGAGAAGATAACTAATTTTCTTGTAAATATTTCACATATATATTCAAAAAAAATAAATTGCTAATGTGTTTGCAAAAAGAGACAGCAACAAATTATTTCATAATTTGGTTTGCAAGTTTGATATGTGGGATATCTATACACCAACTTTAAGAGATTTATGGATCAAACCAATATCTAGTAGTAGTTAGAGGATTTTATTTATTGTATTTTTGTACCAATTCTTGATTATATAACTTCCCTTTTTAGAGCAAGATATACATATATAAATGTTCTTGCAAACAATTGTATGTGTAAGAGAATAAAATGCATTTTTGCTGTAGTATTTCTATATAGTCATCAAGTTAACCCAATCATATAGAAAACTCAGTCCCTTATACAAAAAGTAAGAAAGCCAAGGCTTCACTATTGTTTGTTAGTGATATGAAAACTAAAGTATCATTTTAAAACAGATCACTTATGGATACAAATTTTTCAATAAGCAAATACATGGCAAGAGGCATGTGTAGGACTATTTTGCATACTTACCTCAGCCATGCCACACCAAAATAAAGAGATCTCTTTGGACTGTGCAACATCCACATCCTTTATTTGTTTTTTCATTTTCCCATGAATAGCTTGCAACAACAATTGAGACCAAGAATAAAAAATACATAATGCAATAGCCTTGAGACAAATACAAATCTACTTAAAGCAATAAGAAAATGAACTTTGACCATAGGATTGTATGTATTCCTATATTCACTCCCAAAATAATTGCTATCCAAGTAAAAACTATACAAATAAGAAAAGAAATTTAGCTTTTCTACTTTAAAAAAATCCTCAATGCATTATCTTTAGGGAAAACAAATTTTTCCACCTTGAAGTTCAAAAAATAAAAAAATAAAACATATTTACCTTTTAATCGTGAATGAAGATGATATTGAATGTACTTTCCATTTATCTTCCTTGGTTCTTTTGGAATGCTAGATTGGGCAACTTCTTCTGACATCGTCACCAAAGCCTAATCATACATGACATTACAAGACCAATAAGGAAATTGAAATGTTATGATGTTTTAAAGAAAAAAAGATGCAACTCCCTCAAGAACCACAAGAAATATATACAAGAGGCTTGGAAGAGAAGCTCCAATATGTGTACTAAGAGAGCATAAATTGCCTGACAAGATTGAGATGCAATAAACTTCAAAATGATATGTTAATATTTCAAATAAAGAGATTAGTCACATGAAATAGGACTATTGCTATTATAGGAATATCATTACAAAAAGAATTGAATACTTCTAAATTGAAAGAAAGGATGATCACATGCAAGAAATGTAAAGTCAACACAATTCTATAAGGCTAAAATGTCAATTGGAGATAAACCCAATGATAAATTTATTGGAAACAAGGAATTCAACCTGAAGTTCAAGTTCCATCATAGCAAGTTCTCTTTTGAAGTCCATCAAGGTATCGTCCTTGACATGTAGCTGTAAATTTAAATAATAATACAAAGTGAGTCTAATGTCTATATCTAGATAAAACATTCCTGATGAACCCAACATCATATAGAATTTATATAGCTTTCAAATTTTAAGTTTGGGTTAACTCCAAAATAATAACACAGTTCCCATAAATATGTATTAAATTACCAAAAGGGAGTCATGTTCAATAGTTATAGTTAGTTAAATATTTTCAAGAACTTGTTTCAGTAATAAAAATAAATGATTTTAAATGTATCACTAACACTATGCTTAACAGATGAATTTATAAGTGCAAAATATAGACATATTTTGGATACATACGAACATGAACCACAAATGCGAGAAACAAACCTATTATTAATATCTTGGGATTAGGAATACAAAGTATAAACCCAAGTCAGTTATATTAAACATAATGTCTTGGAATAATTTTTTAATACCATAATATATTGAAGCAGATTATTAGATCATGATAAGACACAAATATCAATCATGATCAAATGATATCAATGTTTCATTATTAGGTATTGATAATCAAGGTGACAAGCACATTTATTGTTCTTTTATTTTTAGATATGACCACTAAACATTCACTGAGGATTGTCTTCATTATTATTTAAGGATCTCCTTCTATTTAAAAAAATTCTTTCATTACATGGTACTAAGGATATCATTTTAAGAAATAGTTATAATTAATATCTACAAGGACATTGAAAGCTTTATCAAGCAATAATTTTGATTGCATCTTTATTTGTTAAAAATAATATCTTGAGAAAAGTAAACTACAAGTTATTTTCACTAGAATGTGTTATGTATCAAATACTGGTGAAAATACCTCTAGTGTATAAATATATACGTATATATAGATTGTTATCATATAGCAACCATGTCATATATGATTAGGTTGTAAAACAATTCATTTGATGCAAATTCAAAAGGTTTAGAATTAACTTTAAGGAAAAATAAAACTATTAGGGATCAGCCATTGTATGTACAAGGAATTGATACTTCAAACATCCTCATCTTATTTACATGAAATTCCTATCTCATTCTATGAATTCATTTTCTTTTCTTAAGAACCCTAAATTCAAAATATATGAACCTGTCGTTTGAGGAATCGATTTTGTTGATTGGCTTCACTTAGTTTTGTAACAAGCCTTCTCCTTTCAGAATCAGCCAGCAGCGACTTTAACTGTTAACAAAGCAATACATTTTTAGTATTAATAATGCATGTTTTGTGTGCATAATTCGTCTTCTACATCAAGTCAAATTAAGCAAGTTTAGAATGCTAAAAACAATTAGGAGATCTCACTAATTTACAGTGAGTAGTACAGTATTGGGCATCCAGTGAATACAATGAAAAGTTCAGGATATTACATGGAAGTGAACAACATGTCATGGTGTTTTGGTTAGAGTTAAAAAAAAAAACAGTACATTAACTAATTACACCAACTTTCTGTTTATTGGTTATTTGGGTCTATAGGCACATTTCCTCATCTCATTATATTTTCTCATACTGTTTTAATTTAGATCTTATTCATCAAGATGCTATCACTGGAAATGACACAAAAGGGTAAATAATATATAATATTTTTTAATACTATTCCATAGCATTTGATTAAGTGAAGGGTCTGAATGTTGTCTATTAAGATAGAAATGGGAAATTCAGAATCCTTTTATTATCATCTAATAGGTAAGGTGAAGTTTTCTTCTCACGAGCGATCCAGTTACACTATTACTAATACTACTCTCAGAAAAGTTGAAGTCAATTCTTGCTTCATATCAATTTACAACTAACAGGAACCAAAACAAATGTTGAATTAAATATTTAACAGCAGTAGAGAAGAAATTCACCTCATCACTGTTCAATTTTTGTGCGAATAGGTCTTCTGGAGAATCCTTCAATGCATGCTCGTTGCCACCTGTAGACTCTTCTGACTGCAATGAGGAAGATTCCTCCATACTAGATGTAATACTGTATGATCTCCAGTATACATCTCTCATACAACCAATTGCAGTATAACCACGATGAGAATGACCCATCCTTGGATACCTCATCCTTGTTTTACAGGAAATAACATTACAAGGAGATTTGTGGACACTCTCATAATCTAACCTTTCCAATTTCCATGGAAAGCATCGTACTTGTCGGCCAAGAGAACATCTGCTAGGAACATATTATAACAACCGTTATAAGGCAGCAAAAATGTATAAAAGTCATAAGCAGATGAAAATTGAAACTGTCACTGGTCCCTGTTGGGAGCTAAGAAATTGCCACCACTAAAACAGAAAACATTTTTCCACATTACCTGCCCCAAGAACAACATAACTGATTAAAATCTAGCTAATAGATTGGAGACAAGAAAAGGAAAGCATCAGATGGAAAGAAACCCTCTTAAAACACCACTGCTTGGATATCTGGGAATAAGATTCACAAAGTAAAAGAAATCAATTTGTTCAGGACACGATCCTGAAAATTACATACCCATCAGTTGTTAGGTCCATGATGTAAGTTGAAACCTCCTGATGCAAATAGGTGAAAGAGGAAAAATGTCAGGAACCTCAAATTTACAAGGAAAAAGAAAAGTTGGAATTATACAGGAACCCCGGAATCGAATGGATACAATTCTGTGAGCCGAAGAACTAATTAATCTCTATAACGGAATATGTATTGTCAAAAGTCACAGAACCTTAGAAAATTGAAACACAAACTTCCTAATTCAACCCGTCTAACAAAGTGTCCGTTGTTAACACAAGATTGAAAAAAAAATGCCCCGCGTGCAAGGGAAACAAAAGCAAATGTCTGATAGTGAATAAAAGCAGAACTGACCTGACGGAAGAGAAGTGTGAGACTAATTTCCGGGGCCAACTAACATTGGACAGTTATCAGTACACAGTCTGGATGTTGGTCGTCTGCGTGGCAGCTCCCAAGGAGTAGTGACATGTTTCCCGGTGGATTTGATTGGAAAGGCATTATACCGTTCGAGTGGCATCTATGTATTGCGGGCCAAACCGAGATTTGCTTCCCTGCCCGTGATATGCTCGTGTAGTCACGCTAATACGCTCGTGTAGTCACGCTAATACTATATCAGATTTAGTACCGGATTAAGTTTTAGTATAGTACTATATTAGTACTGATTAATACTAAGTATCGTTTTGGATAATTTTTTTAAATTTATAAAATAATGCCTAAAATTTTTAATTTTTATAAAATAGTCAATTAGTATATTGTATAGTACACTCTACTAGTTTACTGTTTAAATCAATCTTATTTTCAAAAATCGTAATAATAAATAATAATCACAATTAATATAAAATAATAATAATTTTTAAAATATTTCACATATAAATAGTAAATACAATTATTATAAAAAAGAAAATCATCATCGTACAAGTAAAAAATTCAGAATAATACAAAATTTTTAAAATATTACAATAATACAATTTCATCATTTTAATAAATAATAATTATATCAAAAACATTCAATAAAAATAACAATAAATATCCTTAAATAATTTACAAAAATAGTTCATGACGAAGAAAATCAAGTAGAAGTTAAACCTTAAACAAAAACATTTACAGTTCCATTACATATATAGAATTTAAAATAAACATCAAATATAAGTAAAATTAAAAGAAGAAGAAAAACAAAAACCTGGAACGAAATTCAATCGTCAACGGGAGGATACTTGCTATAACTACACTGACCCCAGTTATCATCTGGTACAAAATCCTTATCATTGAGAGGAGCTTCATTATCATTATCATTCAAATTTAATGCACCAAATAACATATCAATATTTTCTCATCTAATATTATCTTCCAAGTCATTGACATCTACCAAACTCGGTTCTTTATAAACCCAATTCTCCAAAAAATCAATATTATCAATAGAAATTGGATCAATTGAATTACTTATGCTATTAAGACTCCTAGTAAATAATTAAATTTAATTATTAGAAAATTATATGAAATTATATCAAAATTAATAATGATAATAATGAAAGTAACATACCTTTCCCGAAGCTTTAAATTATAACGAACAAAAACCAAGTCTTTAACCTCTTATGCTCCAATCTATTCCTTTGCTTTGAATGGATAAATTTAAATGTGCTCTAGTTTTGTTCACAGTCTATTGCACTTACACATTGACTTAAAATTTGAATTGCAAACTTTTTCAATTCTTGGATATCATTTCAAAATTGATCTCACCAAGAAACTGTAAGTCATAAAATAACAAAAGTAGTGTTATAAACAAAATAAAGTGATAATTAATTTTCAACAAATAAGAAAAGGGAAATAACAAATACCTGGAGAAAGTTTTCCTCTGTATCGAATAGCAATCAACATTCCAAAATCTCCATAAGACAATTGTAAAGCTCCATTTGTGAGCTTAAAAGATCTTGCATTGCGTCAATGCTAACAATTGTTGTAATACTTAAAAGCATTCCTCTATTAACTCTAGCTTGGTTAGTAGGATTCAATCTAAAATAGACATTAGGATGCAAAAATGGCCCAGTTGTAAACAATGGAGAAGAAAATTGACTTTCCCTTCTCTAATTAATGATTGAAGGATATGGTGTGTACAAAGAAAGCCTATGTTAATGATTGAAAGATATGGTGTGTACAAAGAAAGCTTATATTTCAGATTGGCCTGATTGCTTCTATCGCTCTCTCCATAGCATCAAAAATATAACCCATTGTTGGCTTTTCTTCACTATCAACTAAACGAAGTACCCTCACTAAAGGCTCACAAAATTGAATAACAAATTGATATTGATACCAAAATTTTCTATCTTCCAGTATAATATTACAAACCTCCACTCCAGCATTAGACCTAACATGTTGAGATGTAATCCACTTATCACTTGTAAACATTTGTCTTAACTCTTTCTTCATCGAAATAAAATACTGAAGTGATAAGAAATTTATTGTTGTTGCAAAACTTGTCACAACAAGACGACACAAATTCTTACCATTGGTATATTACTTTCTCATCAAATTCAATACCCATGTACGATTATAAATGAACCTTGTCACCTTTTTAGCTTTCTGCATAGTCTCATTAATAACAGGAAAATACCTAGGATCCCCTATATTCTCCAGCATTAGGTCAATGCAATGTACAACACAAGGAGTCCAAAAAAATGAATTATACGTGTTCTGCAACCTTTTTCCTGCCATTTTATAAGTGAAATCATTGTTAGTAATAAACTGAACAATGTTTTTCGGCCCTACTTCATTCACAACTTCATCAAATATCACAAACAAAGTCTCAATATTTCTAATAAGACCAGATGCATCAATAGATTTCAAAAACATAGAGTCATTTGTAGAATAAACCAACCATCACACATAATTGAACATCCATAAGTACCCCAATTCACTTTTCTTTTAGCCAAATAATTTATAATTTCAGAAACAACACAACTCAAAAGTTTACCTCTTAAGTCATCAATCGAAGAACTTTTGTATCCTGGATCATAAGAGGCTATTGCATCCATCATAGGTTAACAATAATAAGACTGAGAAGCATTGAATGTCAAACCTGTATCATACCACCATTTAGTTACTGCCATATCGACATTGTGAGCCGCATCTCTTGATTACATTGCATTACGAATTGAAGGTTGGGCTTTAGGAGTCGTTCGTGGTGCAAAGAAACTAATCACTTGCCTTTTTCTCTTCCTCACATCAGATTCAGGTACTTCTTCTTAAACCTGAGTTAAAATACTATCAGTACCACTACCACCATTACTAATACCACTTCCACCTTCAACATTTCCAAAATCACCATAAAAACTAGAAAACAAGCTTCCACTACCAATTTCAAAATTCAACATTTCCTTTCTATGTTTCTCTTATTGATATTCATCAAGCAATGTTTTCATCTGTCACTTCATATCATGACTTACTTTTTTACAGGGTTCTATATCTCCTTTAACTCCAGCTAAATATTTTTTTAATCGTGTGATTTATCTACCTTTCAAATATTTGTTATAAAACAAGCAAATAGTATAGTTCCTCATACCGGGAACCAATGCAATATGAGCCTAAGCTGGATCATTGTATCTTCCTGAAGTGGGTTGATTAGGAGTACTTGAACTTTCTTCCATTTATTTGTAAAAATACATGAATGCATATATCAAAATAAATAACATATAAAAGTAAATAACACATAATTTCAGTACATAATATGCGTATCTATCTTATATAATATAACTCATTCTATATGATTACATTACATACAATTCAATTTTATGGAACAAAATTCACTATAAGTCTAAAGCTAACAATTCAAAATATTCAACATTTATAATTACACAAAACATACATATACTTCCAACAATTTTCAACAATTTCCATTTCCATTTTCAATAATCACAATACATTCATAAAAGAATTTTCATTTCCAACATCTACAAACCATACATAAACAATTTCCATTTCCATCATCCACAAATCATACAAAAATAATTTTCATTTACAATAACACATTCATAAAACAATTTCCATTTCCAACATCCACAAATCATATATAAACAATTTTTATTTCTAACATCCACAAATCATATATAATTTCATTTCCATTTCTAACAATCTTCAACAATTTCCATTTTCATTTCCAATAATCACAATACATTCATAAAATAATTTCCATTTCCAACATCCACAAATTATAAATAAACAATTCTATTTCCAACATCCATATATCATACATAATTTCATTTTCATTTCTAACAATTTTCAACAATTTCCATTTCCATTTCCAATAATCACAATACATTCATAAAACAATTTTCATTTCCAACATCCACAAATCATACATAAACAGTTTCCATTTCCAACATCCGCATACATAGACAATTTTCATTTCTAACAATTTCTATTTCCATTTCTAACAATACATTCATAAAATAATTTTCATTTCCAACAATTTCAATTCAAAGTTTCTAACATGAGGATCAAGTTGACGGGTATCACATGATTTACATAATTTCCAAATAATAAATGACATATCTTATACAATTGTTCATATACATCTATTTATAACATGATGATCAAGTTGGAAGATATATTCATAACATGAGGATCAACCGATCAAGTTGAAGGATATAACTTCTTTGGAAATGTTTTTTTCTTATTTAAAGCTTTGAATCTTCTTTTCATTTTTAATAAACCAGAATATTATATACATCATTCTCTATTTCATTCTTAAATATACAAGTGATGGCGTGCAGGAATGTTTAGAAAATATTGGGAAAGAATTGAAAAGGATTCGACAAAGTTTGGAGAAGTTTTGTTCTTCTCGGGTAGAAAGCTGGCAGTGTGTTTTAGGCCATTTTCTGGAAAAATAAAGATAGAATCAGGATTTGGTGTAGAAGGGAAAGTTGTAGAACTTTTTGTGAACTACGATTTAGGCACAATAATCGGATTAATCGGATAAGGAATGATTGAGTTATGGTGGATTTTGTGATGATATGTTAATCTGGGTGATAAAATGAAGATAGACGAGAAAAAACGAGAATTTTGAGGAGGCTGGGGTTCGAATTGGGTGACGATGTCTTCTGGAGATTTGTAATTCAAGATGTGAGGAATAAATTTGAAGAAGGAAAGTTTTTGATTTGATGAACACAGGAAACAAAAACTGGAAAACGAAAGTGGAACTCTGACAGAATTCCAGAAATCGCACAATACATAAACGATTGAATGTTTTCAGCAAACAAACAAACCCTTTTGATTATTTTCGGAAAACAATCAAACCCTATAGATCAAAGTCTGAATTTTGAGAGGAAAACATCTCGTTTTTAAAAAAATCTGTATCTATCTTTTTTTTACAAATTAAAAGAACATGAGTTTAAATAAGGAAAATGCAAGGAATGAGGACAATCACATGTTGACTTCTCACATTCCTTTGGTTGCTAATTTTCTGTACCTAATTAGTGTCCAAAGTAGCCCATTAGCATGTAATTAAAGTCTAAACATAACATAAACATGGTAAATAATAAAGGT
>JANZLX010000002.1:29109304-29120713 GCA_025531955.1 Erythroxylum orinocense
TGTTAAATAGAGCTCAAATTTTATTTGAAAAATAGCGAACTGGATTTGCATGCTCTTGAAGACTTTGGATGTTCTAATAAAAAATCACATACGTGTCAAAAAATATGAATTTTTACAAACAATTATATGCATAAGTAGATTTGTCAAATTTTTATATTATTACCTAATTTTCATTATTTTCTATCTATATATTCAAACAATAGAAATTTTATTTCCTTTCATTTATTTAAAAAAAACTTTAATCTAAATGAAGGAAATTAAATTTTACTTTTTTTCCTTCCTTTTCATTTTCTCATTTAAATTTACTCTCGTCTTCTTGATATCTTAGATTGTCGTATACAGCATTTGTGGTAGGAAATAATTGAATGGATCCCTGCAATGAGGCTTGTTTACGCTTATCGCTATCATGTCTAGTCACAACCATACAGGAAGAAACAGACAAATATTCCACAGTACAAAGTATTGACAAGGAACAATTTGACAGGGAGCTACTAAATAGAATCAGGCTCCATACCAATCTATTCAAGGAATCCCCAGGGCAGCTCCTTATCTTCAAGGTTTGCGTTTCTCGTGTACTGTCCTGTCTGCACTCTTATTTTGCTTAATATCCTTCTCCTGTCGCTTAATGGCCTGTCTACATGAGTGACGGAACACGTTTCCCTCTGATGTTTTCGCCCATTTGCTGCATCCCCGGATTTATGGTATGCATATGTGCTGTGTTGTTACTTCTGCTTGGGTTTGCTTTGCTCTAGTTATTTCTGGATTTTGATTTGTGATACGTAGGCTAGTAATAGGAGAAGGAAGTCAGATGCCATCTGGAAAGGGTCGATTCTTGAATTTTTCAGGTTGAGGTTTCCAAACGTAGTTCACTCAGTGATTGATGAAATGCTAATTGGAGATGGAACTGCAATTGTTTGTAACTTCTATTTTTGTCTAACCACCGGTTTGATTCTAAAGGACTCGGCTTTTAATCGATGCTTGCCCTCTGTATTGCGACTATTCTTGCATCTTCAATACAACGTCTCAAGCATGTCTTCCGTACGGGATTCTTATCTTTGTCCTACAGCTGTTTATAATTTTATTTTGCATTTGCAGCATAACTGGTACTAGTTTTCGTTCAAGCGGTTGAGTTGAGAAATGATATCCAGCCCAGTATTCCCTAAGCAAAGTCTGGCATGTCAATCTCCTTCGTTTAGTTGCTTCCTGATACCCTCTTTTACGTCCAGGAGAATTTACACTAAAGCTCTAAATTCTTATATCAATAGAAGAACAGTAGCAATAGCAACATTGGTTTCAGTTCTTGCGGTAAAGGAAGCAGGATTTAGTCACCAGAGTGCAATTGCATTAGATTTAAGATTAACTGCTCCTGGACAAACGATTGAGGAGGCAGACGATGGAATCAGACGCCATGCTCAATTACTTTTAGAAGTAAAACCCCTGTTGGAATCAGAATCATGGACTGAAGCTCAGAAATTACTACGCAAGAGCTCATCAAACTTGAAACAAGATCTCTATACCATAATCCAAAACAAACCTGGAAGAGAGAGGCCCCAACTAAGGAAGCTTTACTCCATTCTTTTCAACAATGTTAGCCAAGTAAGTGTTCTTAATTTTTATATTTTACTTTTAATTCACCATGGTTAAATTTTCCAACCATGCATGCTCCAAGATACATAGTTTGTATACTGTTTCTTTCAATTAAAATCGCTTACCAAATTGTTCAGTCATCTGATCTGATAGCTTCAGGAATAACTACACACATTTAAAAGATTTATGTTAGTTCCCATTAGTTACCGTTCAAATTTGTTTATACTTTTTTACAGATGGTGAATCAATCCTAAGACTACCTTAAATAGTTACAAGCATATAACATTGTGAACCATACTGCAGTTTCCTTTTTTCAACAACTTACTTGCTATTGTGATGACAGTCTCTCTCGCTAGTCAAAAGCTTGTTTTTTTTTTTGGGATGTACTGCAGCTTGATTTTGCAGCAAGAGACAAAGATGCTGATCGTGCATTTCAGTACTACAAAAGCATTTCTGTTGCTTTGGAGGATATTTTATCAAGAATATGACCACCCAATTCTTAACTATTCAGGCTGAGCTGATTGGTTGAATATTAATTGAATGATTCTCCTAGGATTGGGGTGGAGTTGCAGGCTGAGCTCCATTCAAAATGCTGTTACCATTATCTTCTTCTACTTTCTGTTTGAGTTTACTGCTATTAATTCTAAAGATTTCTGGTGAAACCCAATTTCTCAAGAATTCATGTAAAAAGCATCTAAGAATTGCTGACACTCCAACAAATTCAAAAAAATTTCTCCAGTTCAAACTTATATGGTCTAACAGTTTTCTATCAACTCTTGGTCATAAGCAAAATCACGAAGACCTTTTGTAACAGCTGATCCCAATTCAAATTAATTGTATTAAGTTGCTGTGATGTTAAAAATCAAAGCTGCAATTTATGTCATTGCATTTATAGGTTTTCCTTAGATTTTTGTAACTAATAAATGTAATACAAACAATAATTATATGTTTACTTTCTTATCTATAAATTATTGGAAAATTTTGTAATTTGTATAAAGCATCATTGATCTTTACATAAAATTCATTTTTATCTCAAAACTTTTATAGTAGAGTTTTTTTCCCCCTTTGAATTATGAAAAGTATCAGGAAAGGATCCACGGAGGGATTACAACACCTGATTAAAATAACACTTGCAAAGTAGCTATTGGAGAGCTATAAACTAGATATTAATATGGTATAAATGATACTTAGACTTGATTTGGACTTGAGGGAAGGTAAGTGCAAAGATTGATAATGAATTTTATGAAGTCAAATTTCAAATTTCAGTTGATGAAGGGCTCAAGCTGATGGGTGTAAATTATAGGATGTGTTTCTAGGTGTTTTAAGTGTGTTTTTTACATTATTACGTGTATACTTAAAATTGTGTTACTGTTAGTGTTTGTATATGTCTAAGTGTTTGAGTGATTTACAACATGAATTCGATCTTAATTTTATATGTCAAGATGTGTTTGATGTGTTTATGAATGCATGGAAACAGGAAATTGAAGAATGAAGAAGATTGCGATGCATGCCGGAAGGCACGATGATAATGTTGCATGGCTTTCTGTCACGATCGTGCCCAGAGAGGAACATACCACGCTGGGCACAATCGTGCATGGAGGTGTTTCTAAGTGCAAGTTTTTTTAAATTTTGAACGTTTAGGGCTATTTTTGAAACCAAACAAAGCAGGAAACCCCTAGAAACATTCCTAGAACCCTCAAGTTCTATAAAAGAACATGAAAAACACCAAAAAGAGGCAGCAACTAGTACATCAAAGAAGATCAAAGAGGGGAGATCCAAGGAGAGCTTCAAAGAATTTCCAGCATTCCAGATCAAGACTTCAATCAATGTTCATTCTTTTTCGTTTATTCCTTTCATAGTCTTGAATTTGTATTTGGATTCCTATGATGTATAACATGATTATGAATTTCTAAATCTAGATTAGGGATTATTATGGAATTATTTTGTGAACCTTATTTCTTGTTGAATTCAATGTATTAATGAATGTTTGCGATAATTGTCATGCATATACTTGGTAATTAATCGAAAGAGTGAATCAAGTCATCAGTGTTAAGGTGCATAACAAAAGTTGGTAGCTTAATAGACCGACAATTATTAGATTGACGAACACTTGAAGAGAGGTTTTAATTGTGGAATTAATTATTAATAGGATTGTTTCAAACCTAATTGAATAAGTTATGAGTAGTTTTGTGAATCGAGATATTACAATTCTATAAATATCAAATTCAAATAGGGTTACTTGGTTAGATCTTGGGAGAAAGTAACCAAAACTTTAGGATTTCTTGGATGAATCATAAATTGAATCAACAAGATAAAGAGAAACAAAATAAGGATAGAATAGTTTCGAAGTCTTCAAACTTGATCAATCTTAATTTTATTTGCAACTCAATTGTTTCATTGTTTACTTGTTTCGTTTTATTATTACTTGTTTTAATTTCAATTATTTACTTTAATTTAAATCAATTCTTAGTACCTTAGACAAAGTTATTTTCAAGTTGTTTAGGTGTCTAATAGTCCTCGTGGGAACGATACACTTAATACTATATGATACAATCCATATACTTATAGTATTGAGAGTTATATTATTATATAAAACTTGCTCACCTAAACAACTTGAGAAGAAAAACAAGTTTTGGTGCTATTGCCAGGGTTTTTAAATTAGGATGATTTGAATTCCTTTGATTTAAGGAATTGTTATAAGCCTTTCTTGTGTGATTAGGATTGTATGAGAATAAGAATCACTTGGAGTTCAAGCAAGGTAGAACAAACTTCAACTCTCGAAATCACAAGGCAAGAAAGAGAAATCTGAAGAGCTAAACATCAAGAAGTGATAGAGACAACGATGGCAGAGGAATTAAATCATGAAGAGCAGTGTGGATTTTATGAGGCTATGGTTCAATGCGACACAATAAGGAATCACTCGAACACCAGTGTAAACAAATACCTTCGAAATCAAACCAACACTATGAAATATGCTACATACCAATGCACAATTTCATGGTTTGACCAATGAAAACCCCACTGCTCGTCGAGTCAATCTCTTAAAGATTTGTGATACATTTATGTATAATGGGTTATTGAAAGAGGCAACGAAGATGAGGATCTTCCTTTTACACTCAAGGATAAAGCTAAGGTGTGATTTCATTCACTCAACCTAGTGAGCATGACAACATAAGAGTAGCTAATGCAAGCCTTTTTGGTTAAGTACTTCCCTTTGATAAAGACAACAAGATTCATCAAGGAAATTACAAATTTCCATAAAAATGAAGTGGAGTCATTATATGAAGGGTGAGAGTGATTTAAGGAGTTGCAAAGGAGCTTTCTACATCATAACTTGCCGAAGGAATTGTTGTTGCAAACTTTCTACAAAAAAGTCAATCCACCCATATTAGGCACTATTGATGCAGCTATTGGAGGATCGTTGATGCGAAAAACAGTTGAAGAGATAGAAGATTTGTTCGAGGAGACGACGAACAATAACTATCTTTGGACATTAGACCAAAGTAAATATCAGTCCTTTCGGGATTAGAAGGAAATGATTGTTATCGATTCGGTGATAACACCACAAGCTAAGGTTGCCATCTTAACTAAGCAATTAAACAACCTAAAGCCACCTATTATGCTCCATTTAAAGCAATTCAACACAGATGTGAGTTATATAGACTACAGAGCCATATCATAGCTGATTACTTCTTAGAGTAAAGCAAAAATTTGGAGTAACTCAACTACATGGGAGCATAATTTGGTCAAGGAGGCAATAACCCTTATTCCTAAGTACAATATGGGTGGAAGAACTACCTAAAATTTTCTTCGTCTAATAATGCAAGGACTTATTTGAGAAATCAAGGTCCACTGGAATTTCAAGAAGACAAGTCCAGTGTTATGGATTCAAAATTGGACAATTTTATGGACATGATGAATTCCACGTTCACGAGATTAGAAGAGGCCCAGAAGAGGATGAAAGGCCAATATGTGAAAGTAGCGAAGGATTATGCCTTTTTATTTATAATCTGCAGGTTTAAGTGGGCCAGCTTGCAAATTCATTGTCTATGAGAAATATGGGGGGTCTCCTAAACAATACAGAAGCAAGTCTAAGGGAGAAACTTAAGGTTATCATACTTAGGAGCGGAAAAGAGCTAGAAGAACCTATAGAAAAAGAAGTTGAAACCCATCTTGTAGAAGACGAAGAGAAGCAGAAGGGAGATGAAGATAAGAATGAGGACCCTCCTTATATTCCTCCTATAATAGCCAATTTTTCAAATTGAGGGATTAGAACCCTGGATTATTGCATAGAAGCTATATCATTGAGAATTCATGAATTACACTTCATTTACATGCATATCAATACTATACACATATGAATTATGATTTAGTAGACATTGAAAAGAAGTATATGCACTCAATTGACTTATTCCGAGGTATAAAAAGGTTAAAATGATCATGATGTGAATTGTGTAATGTTTATACCTTGCATTTTGGTTTGATTTATTACAAATAATAAATTTGGAATTAATTGGTACAATTGGAAAATTGATGAATTTAGGGCAATCAAACTTACCTAAAGCATAACCTAATTGCAAATGAGTAATATACAATTTATGATGAATGAATGAGTAAGATTTGTGAATAAGGTTATATATCCAGGATAGTCAATTGAGCATGCATTGAACATAACACATATACATGCGTATGATTGAGTACTTATTTGATTAAACAAGTTAGTAATGTGTGAACTGTGTGTGTATTGCATAATTTAGAAGCACAAATTGACCGAAACTTCTAGACATTGCTAGTTCGTCAAAGCAATAACTATTTGGAGCATACTGTGAGTTAACTTAGATGTGTAATCTCAATTACATATGTGCTTCAATTTGAATTATGTGAGTTAACCTAGATGTTTACTCACTATATTTGAATTGTTTTTAATTAAATATTAGATATTAAACTACTACTGATATGATTGTGATAATTCCGGATCATTAAATGCCCAAGAAGTTTGATATTCGGAGTTGTATTGGAAGTGTTTGCAAATTGAATGTGAAAATGAAAATTGTGTTCTCAACTATATGTTGAATGCTAGATTTAGATCCGATGAATGTGTTATATGACTGTGCACACTGAATGAATTATTGATGGCATAATATGTTATTTGATGCATTTTCATTACAGTGATATGCATGATTAGATAAAGGTGTTGTGACCGGAGTGACTAATGTGAAAAAGAGCTTAAAGCTCAAAAATGTGCACATAGAGCCACAGGCTCAACGATTAATGAGCTCAGTATCCACAATGGGTATAGGACAGTATCTGAAATGAGCCCGATATCTACAATGAATACGAAACAGTTAAATAGGCACTCGGTCACAACAAAATAAAAATGATAGTGGAGTCCCATATGCATTGTATATATATCTTTACATGTATCATGTGAACCATTGTAAAGAATGACTTAATTGAGTTGATATAATGTTATGCTATGTTTGTGTACATATGAATGATTGTTAAAAAAAAAGAGTACTAAATTGTGTTGATATAGTGATCTAAAATACTTGTATACATATTGATGATATAAATGATTGAGGTGAATGACTAGATTGTTCTAAAAAGATTATATGACATGTTTGTATTATAATGTGCTTATTGAGATATGATGTACAATGTGATTTGGTAAACAAAACTGCATGGGAATTGATTCAAGCTAATGTGATATACTTGTGAAATTGGTTGTATACTTATGATGTTGTGTTTGGACTCGAGTGAGCACATCAATGATGGTTCACTCACTGAGTTCGCAAAACTCATCAAAATTGCAACGTTATTTTTTAGGTACTAAGGAGACCTAGCTTCTAAAGCAATCTAGTAGCAGTTTAGTATTATCAATTTTGGAGACAAGAAATGACTCAAAGGTCTGGTCAGCTGATGTCTGAAGAGTTTAGTTAGCATCTCATTTCATGTTAGACATTTTGTAAAAGAACAGTAAACTCTGAGATGTTTTTGTAATGTAAATATATGGATTATGAAAAGTAATGACAATGTAAGCTTATGTTTGTGAATGAAATGAAGAAATTTAGTCTTTTGAATTCTTATGTTCTGTATGATGCCATAATAGTGAATATGATTGCTCTAACATGTCATTCTTATAGGGTATATTCTTGAATGTCCTCTGGATGTTCGGGTATATGCTCTATGGTAGTGGTGTGTTACAATTTTTGGTATCAGAGCATGGTTTGACATCCTTAGGGACATATAAGAGCATTTAGACATGATATATAATGAGAGACTCAAATAGTGATCATAATTATTGTTTATTATAGGTCATTCACTATAGGAGATCGAGTCGCAGAATCAGCTGACCTTGAGTCCATAGGAGCCAATAGAGAGTCTCCAATACCTCAATCTGAATAGATGCCTTTGAGAATTCCTGAGAGGAGAGAAAGGAGATATGATAAGCTTAGAAAGCATGGGGTTGTAGACTTCTACGGAAGTACAGACCTTGCGAAGGCATAAGAATGGTTGGAAAGAATGGAGTGCGTATTTGATCTGATGGAATGTGAGCCTGATGAAAGGTTCATCTACGCAGTCTGGGTACTGCAAGGTAAAACTTATCAGTGGTGGAAGACTGTTCCTAACAGTTCTACCTGACCTTGTAGACTAAAGTAGGAAGATTTTTTGAAAGTTTTCAAGGAGAACTATATGCCCAAGATTTACCTGAATAGGAAGATGAAGGAGATTTTGGATCTGAAACAGGGGAACCTTACTGTAGCTGAGTATGAGGTGAGGTATAATGAATTAATAGGGTATGCTATTACATTAATTCTGATCAAAATGATACTAGCCATTACCAATTTAAGTAGCTTTACTGAGCTGAGAGTTGCCTCAATCTGAATTAAACAGTTACTGAAAGATGGGCAAGGAGAGGATAGGTAAAAGTTCAGAATAAAGAGGTAAAGTGAGTCCCAAGCTGATTCTAACAAGAGGTTTAGTAAATTCCTGAATAGATTGTTCCAATCACAGACTAGATCGAGACAGTCAGGATTTATATCGAGAGGTGGTTTTGTTTAGGCTAGTAGTGGTAGAGGTCAGGCATCTGGAGGACAGGCTTATAGGAGGCAAACACAACAGATGCCTAGTTGTGAGTGTTGTGGAAAGAAACATGGTGGAGAATGTTGGAGATTAACGGGAGTTTGTTTACATTGTTGCTCTCTTGAGCATTAGCTTAGAGACTATCCTGCGACTGTGGGAGCATAGTCTAGAGTCAGAGGATCGGTGACTGAGACTACTATCCAGCAAAGTAGAGCTAGTAGAGCAGGACAAAGAGGTAGAGATAGATGCAGAACCAGTTCAATAGGTCATGTGTTAGGACTGAGGTGCGCAGTAACCAACCACAGTCTTAGGCTAGGATCTTTGCTATCACCAGACAAGAGGCATATAACTCCCCAAATGTTGTTGCAGGTGTTGGACCCCGAACTATTAAATGAAATTAAATAAGGAATTAGTGGTGTTTAATGTTTTATTTAGGTAATGTTAATTGGAGAAATTGCAATGATATTTTGAGGTTAATGCATGAAATGGGTGTTTTGTGTATGATTGTGTTATTTATGGACATTGTATGAGATTGTGTATGACTTGTGTGAATGAGGAATTGCCATGCACATTTACTTCCTTGATGAGTTTGCTGTTGGGAAATGGCTTTCGAATAACTTATTGGAGCTTTGAATTATGTTTTAGATGAATTAGTTGAAGAGTTTGTTGATGTGTTGAGAAGTGAAGTTAATGCGTTGGAATGGTGTTCAGAAACTTTAAGGGCAAATCTGTACTAATCAAGATGGAATTAGTCAAAGTGGTCTTAATGAAAGTTGTAGCTTATGTTTCCAACTTTCTACACCATATAGTATGCATTTTTTCGTTATCGGGGTTAGAAGTTATGAATGTTTGTAGTTTGAATGTTGTTTAGTATGAAAATTTCAAGGCAGAATCTTTGAGTGGAGTTTTGACCCTTTTTGAGGTGGAATTGGTTTGTAAGTTCTTCATGAAAATTTTAGAGATTGTTTTTATGTTTCCAATAATACAAAGTATGGAATGTTTAGACAAGGGAGTGAAAAGCTATGATGCTTAGAAGTTTTGATGTTGTTTAGGATGAAATTGCCGATCAACCACTTTGTGTGGACGTTTTGACCCCTTTAGATGTCAATCTGATTTTTAAGTCCTCATGAAAGTTGTAGAGGGTTATTTTAACTTTTCATAGACACCAAGTTTGTAAAATTTTGAGTTCTGGATCAAAAGTTATGATGCCCACAAGTTTTGGTACTGTTTATGAGGAGATTATCGATCAGTCATCTTTGAGTAAATTTTTGACCCCTTTAGAGGTCGATCTGATCTTTGAGTCCTTCATGAAAATGGTAGAGCTGTCTTTTATCTTTCCAACGTTACAAAGTTTGAAAAATTTAGAGTTCAGAGAAAAAAGTTATGAAGGTTTGAAATTTGGACGTCAGATTAGGAGGGCCGAGCGCCCACTATTCGGTCGATTTTGTCAAAATTTTGGCCGACTGACCTCCCTCCACTCTTTTGATCATAACTTTTTCGTCTGACCTCTGATCGACCTGATATTTAAATCATTAGATTTCTAAGACATTTTTCTATCTTTCCATACCTGATTGATCGGTTTTGATATTAAATTGAGAAGGATTCATTAGATCAAAGTGGGAAGAGCGGTTGAAAAAGTCTGAACATCGTTCAGCATTTTGGTGATATCTCGATCGGTAGAGCTCCGATTGAGTTGACTCTTGCTCCTAATTAAACTAGAGACATGGATCTACAAGTTATCTGGAGGAGTCGATCGGCAATTTAGTCTCTAAGACTTTCAATTTTTGGATTGAAGTTAGGCGTAGTGTTTGGCCTCGTTTTTGTAATGGCCTGAAATGGACTTCGGTATTTTGGAGATATCTTGAGATATAGAGCTCCAATCGATCTGATACTTGTTGCAAATTAAACTAGAGACATGGATATACAAGTTATCTGAAGGAGCCGAATGGCAATTTGGCCATTAAGACTTTCAATTTCTGGAGTGAAGTTACGTGTATTGTTCAGTCTTGGTTTCGTGATGGTCTGAAATTATTTTGGCCATAACTCTTTCATCCGACCTCCAATCAATCTGATTCTTGAAGCGTTGGATTCATAAAACATAGAGGAACATTTCTTTATGAGAAAGTCTTGTCAAATGGCTTCATTTACCTGATCAAAATAAGGAGTGAAGATGTCCGTTTTTAGGATGGACATTGTTGGAAGATCACTTAAGCTTTTAAGTTACAAGGCTTACATGTAAGGGAAAATTGGATATTATGCACTCATTAATGGCATGTTGGTAAATGAGAAGAGTGGCTTTAGTATAAGAAGAAGAAAGTTATCGCGACACTTAGAAAAATAGAAGAGAAATAGAAGAAGAGAGAAGAGTCAGAGCTTTCGGTGGAGAAAGGAGGAAGAAGAAAAGCAAAGCTAGGTCTTGATTTTCTAAGCCTTTCAAGAGTAATTTTCATGGTGCTCAAAAAGAGAAAAACGTGGAGGATGATGAGAGCACCAACATGAGCCAAGAAATTTCGAATTTGGGTGAAGATTAATGTAAGAGAAGATTTTGATCTTTGAATTTTTTAAGAGATTTTGGTGTAGATAGTTTAAGAATGTTTCGGGTTTGGGATTTCTATAGTTAATTTCGGTGTTTATGCCTTATGTGATGTTCAATTTTGAATTTCTATTGATTAGGGTTTTGTGATTTTGATGAAGGAGTTTAAGAAAAGCAAGAGGAGCATGAGGGAATGCTTCATGAAC
>JANZLX010000002.1:29120813-29135537 GCA_025531955.1 Erythroxylum orinocense
TAAGTGTCTATTGACAAAAGAAAGGATTAGTAAGATTTTGTGTAATTGATGGTTATGATTTGAATATGATCAAATAGCATTGAGATATTGGTCGAGGATGAATTGTCCAAATGAGGAATTGAAGTGCTTTGTATGAGAATGATTAAAGAATGAAAAAAATGTACACGGATTTGGATTAGTTTAGTCCGATAGTCTTAAGGTTTCCAACGCGATGCTTTTCTAAAGTATTTGTTCACGGATGTCGGAAATTTATTTCGATTCGATTTGATCCGTTTGTTTGCTTCGTTTTCGATTTGCTTCCGATTAGTTTCGCTTCGAAATTTGTTCCTTCGATTTTTGCTTTCGCATTTGTTTCCGTAAGCAATTTATTTTATGTCCATCCGTTTGTTTGCTTCTGATTCTTTCGCTTTAAGATTCGATTTGCTTTCGTGTTGTAAATACCATTCTTCAATTTCGCTTATGATTTTGCTTCCCCTTTATGATTTCTGTTCTGTTCGTTCGGTTTTATTTTCGTTTTCGTTTCCCGTTTTCCGATTGGGGTCCGACTCTGAGACCAAGTCCCAACAGCAGGTGTGTTGCATGTTTTCAATTTGAGGCATTTGTATTATTAGATACAGAATCCATACATTCATTCATTCCACCACATCTAGCATCTAAACTGCATTATAAGAAAAAGTGATGAAATGAGGCTTAGTAGTGAGTAATCAGGTAGAAAGTACTATAGTGAGTGGGGAAGTCTGTAAAGGGTGTATCATTCAGATTTATCAGGTAGAGTTAAAGACCGACTTGATAGTATTGTAGTTAAAGGAGATAGATCTCATATTGAGTATGGACTGACTTACTGCACATAGGGCGGTAATGAATTGTTATACTAAGGAAGTGACTATTGAATCTTGTAATCAACCAAGAGTGATATTTCAAGGTGTTAGTCAAGTAGTGCTAGCTAGGTTGAATTCATCTATGAATGCTTTCAGACTGATTCAAGGTGGATGTGAGGCTTACTTAGCTTATGTAACTGATACCTGAACTAAGCAGACAGTACGAGATATTCCTATTGTCAGGGATTTTTCGGATGTGTTTCCCAATGAGTTACTTGGATTACACTCAGAAAGGGAGACAAAGTTCACTATTGAGTTAGTTCTACGTACTGCTCCTATATCGATTCCTCCGTATAGGATGACACCTGTCGAACTTAAGAAATTTAAGACTCAATTGCAAGAGTTGTTGGATAAGGGTTTTATCAGGCCTAGTGTATCACCTTGAGGAGCTCTAGTGTTGTTTGTGAAGAAGATGGATGGGACTTTGAGATTGTGTATTGATTATAAACAGTTGAATCAACTGACAGTGAAGAAAAGTATCCTTTACCGAGGATAGATGATTTACTTGATCAGTTACAGGGAGATCAAATGTTTACTATGGAATCGTGTAACTCTCTAGAACCATGTAGGATTGTAAAATCATCTCAACACTTCCTACAACTTACACGGTCGTGTAGAAATACAGATTGGGAAAATTGATATACATAGATAGATACACGACCATGTATCTAATCGTGTATCTCTCAAAGCCTTAATTTTTTTCCTATAAGTAGACATTCAAGCAGACAAAGAAGGGATTAAGCAATTTTAGAAACATGAAAAGGGTAGAACTCTTTTGTAGGGATGTTAAATTTGGCCCAACCCGGCTCGATTTTGGCTCGGGTTGATCAACCATAGGCTGACCATGGTCAACTAGACCGAGGTACAAACTGTGCCAGCCAGTTTTAAAAACGACGTCATTTTTTACGTTTTTGTTTTAGAAAAATATATGATGGGTCGGGTTTGGTTGGCCTGTCTATGGCCCATTGGGCCATTGGTCGAGCCACGGGGCTAACCTATCCCGTCTCGATAGTCAGCTAAGTGGCCCGAGCCCGACCTGACCCATTAACATTCCTACTCTTTTGTGATCCATGGAGGGCTAGTCTGCTTCCTTCCAAAGAAAACATTTGGGCATCTCTTTATCTTATATTGTTGATTTTCTGTCTTTAGAAATTTTTTTGTTATTCTTTGCTTAATGTTTTGGGTATTCATGTATGTAATGATTAATGTTCTCATTCTCAATATATTATTTATGTATGGACCTATTGCCAGAATCTAGAATATAATACTTAATCATTGTAACTCTGATTCATTTATGGTAACTAATGGTTGTGAATGATTAAGGGTGACAAAGCATAGGTTAAATGACTTGAGCTTGTGTGGTTGTTTCCTAGATTAATATTGTTTCTAGTTCATCATGCAGTTGTCATGCTAAATCTAATTTAATATTACTTTTTTTAAAAAAATGTGAGTAGGAACGTATCCATACTAGAAGGTGTAACTAGATTACCTCCTTTTTAGGGAAAGGTAATGCTTGTTAGGTATTTTAGTTTGAAATTGCTTCACACCCAAAACAAAGGGAGATACATATGAATATGAGTTCAACTTGTCAATGAAAGTCTTCTTTTATTGCTCAATGGTGAAGTAACACCACGTTTATGAGTTTATTATCCTAGGTTGGAACAAGTTGATAGGATCTCCTTTTTTCTTTTCATCCCCATATCACCACGTAGAAGGGACGTGCGGACTTAAAAAAGAAAAGAGAGGGATGAGATTTCTCTTGCTTTTGGCATAACAGGCCCTCGATGGGAGGCCTGCACGATAGGCTATTGGCTTAATGGTATGGCACTAAATATGTGAAGGAGTTATCCAAACTAAATATAGAAAAATTGAGTAAGGTTGAGAAATCTTGGAGTAAAGTGGTGTCTAATGAATCCTCTATAGTTAAACCTAAACACTACTCTTCTAATTTGATTGATGGTGTTGTTTATCCTTCTGTTTAACTATTTTAAAAAGGAGTTAAGACCTAGAAGAACAAACTTGTTGGTTTTTTCTAAAAGTCCAGCTTATCCCTTTATGCAAATTTGGGCCCAAACTAGATGGAATGGTAAGGACCTAAAGATTCCTAATATGGAATTCGATAAAAACAACATTGGAATCATTCCATTGTGGATCATTTTCCACAAAATACCTCTACATTATTAGTCATTAGACGGCTTGAGTTTTTTTTAGCTAGTGTTGTGAGAAAACTAGGTGTTACCATCAATTTCCTTCTCATGAAAGTGAAAAAGACCAATGCAATTAACTTTGCAAAAATAAGGTCATCACTTCATTCTTTAGTTGAGAAATAAAGAACCAATACTACTTTCTTAATTTTTGGACAACCATCTAAGTTGAACCAAAATGCTATTAACATGTTAATTGAAAATTTTATTCTTATTACAATTACAAATTTTGATTTCATTTCTAGTTCTTTATTTAATTTACATTTATTTATCTTTATTATTTAGATTTAGATATATTATTTAACTTTTGATTTTTATGTTTGTTATTTAGATTTAGATGTATTATTTAACTTTTGATTTTTTTTTCTTTATCTTTATCTTTGTCTTTGTCTTTGTTATTTATATTTAGATTTATTATTAACTTTTTATTTATCTTTATTTAGATTTAGATTGATGTATTAAAAAAATTAGATTTATAATTATTTTTTCGGTGGGTGAGTGCATATTTTATTTACCTAAACTAGTGGGACTTTGAGTGGATCCTACGTTCTTCTTTTCAGGAAGGAGGATTAGGAAAATTCTATCGATTGCAGATTTCTCCAAACCTTTGGGAAAAGTATGAAAAAAAGGGCTATGCCCTATAGAAATTGTCTACTTGAGACTATCCCTTAGCCCATAGGTCCTAACATAAGGTTAAAATCTTAGCTCTTCCAAAGTGGTATCTCACTGATGGCTTGGACCACTTGGAAGGGGGTCTCCTTCACCGTTTACCTAGGCTATGCAGGAAAGGCCCAAAGTCAATCCCAAGGAACAATGAAGCATTATAGGATCTTTCTATCCAAATGTAAGTATTTCGTATCTTCACAAACATTTCTATTTTACTGAACCTCTCTCTGAGACAGTACTCAGGTTATTACGCCTTCGTATAGGTCAGAACTTACTTGAAAAGGAATTTTACTACTTTAGGACCATTATAGTTACGACAATTGTTCACCAAGGCTTCGATCATCGTCTCCTCTATTATCAGGTCATTAACTTCTTTGACCTTCCAGCATTGGGAAAGCATCAACCCCCATACATGGACTTACAACTTTGCAAATATCAATCTATTTGATTTAAAAGGGAATAACTTACATTAGCATCTTAATTTCCATTCAAACATGGATTTGATTTAAGAGAGGTGCCTTTAGGAACGTGGACACAGGTGGTGCATAGCTATCGTTAGCTTGTTTTGTAAGGTGTTATATTAAGTCTCGTAACGAGCATAACCCTTTTGTTTTGTTGCCACCGTTGAGTTTGAAACCCCAAGCAAACTGCAGATGATAAGCTGGAGGAAGATGAGGATGACGTCAAGTCTTTATGCCCCTAATGCCCTAAGCAACACACATGCTACAATGGCTATAACAAAAGGTCACGATCCCGCAAGGATGAGCTAACTCCAAAAACTCGTCTTCAGTTCAGATAGCAGGCTAAAACTTGCCTACATGAATTCAAAATTGCTAGTAATCATCAGCCATCCATACAGAGGTTAATTCATTCTTGAGCCTTATATACACCATCTGTCACACCATAGAAGTTAGCCATACCTAAAGTGGTTACCTTAAACGCAATGAAGAGGATACTGAAAGCAGGGCTAGTGACTGGAGTGAAGTCGTAAGAAGGTAGCCATACTAGAAGGTGCAACTGAATCACCTCCTTCTTAGGGAAAGGTAATTCTTATTGGGTATTTTAGTTTGACACTGCTTTACACCTAAAATGAAAGGAGCTACATATGAATATGAGTTTAACTTGTCGACATAAGTCTTCCTTTTTTTCTCGACGGTGAAGTAAGACCACGTTTATAAGCTTATTATTATCCTCGGTGGGAACAAGTTAATAGGATCTCAGGGACATAGGGACTTAAAAAAGGAAAGAGGGGGATGAGATTTCTCTTACTTTTGGCATAGGAGGATCCTGGTGGAAGGCTTGCACGATGGATTGTTAACTCAATGGTAGAGCATTGACAATTCGAAGAAGTTATCCAAACTTAATGTAGAAAAATTGAGAGAGGTTGAGAAACTTTGAAGTAAAGTGGTGTCTGATGAATCCTTTATAGTTAAACCTAAACATTACTCTTCTAATTTGATTGATGGTGTTGTTTATCCTCCTATTTAACTCCTTCAAAAAAGATCTAAGATCTAGAAGAACACACTTGTTGGTTTTTTCTAAATAAACGTCTAGCTTAATATGGAATTCATTAAAAATAGAATTGAAATCATTCCACTGTGGACCAATTTCCACAATATACCTCTATAGTATTAGTTATTAGATGGCTTGGGTATTTTAGCTCGTTCTATGGGAAAACTAGAATCTTTTGACACAACCACTACTAAGCTGGAAAAGGTGTGTTATACCCATGTATATGTTAAGGTAAATCACAAGAATGCACTCCCTAAATTCTTGCTAATCATGAACCTTAATGTAACCAATGAGCTAGAGAAGTATGAAATTCGGTTATCATGTAATTGAAAACCGCAGAGGAGACACCAAATCTGGAAAGCAACCGGTAAAAATTTTGCTAGAGTATATTACAAGAATTAATGGGAATGAAGGATGAACCAAATTTTAAAGAGCATAATGTTGATGTAAATGTGCAAACTAATTAGGATACTAATCCATCTCATTAGCATTTGTGAGAAGACAAGGCTGAGTAGAATGTTGATGTAAATATGCAGAATGAAATCCAGGATACTACTCCAGATTGTGACAAGGATAGGGATAGAGGAAAGACATCTGAGATGTTGAATCCACTCATGTATCTGGCAGGAGGTTAGGGGGAAAGAGAAGTTACCCCCATTATGTATATATACATATGATCATTTGGAATATTAGAGGGCTTAATGAACCTCTTAAAGTTCATGTTATTAGTGTCCTTTCATTAGAAAGAAAACTAGCTTTAATTGGCCTTTTGGAAACAAGAATAAAAGCTCACAATCTTAACAAAAAGATGAAATTTTTGGGGAAAAGTTGGAATTATGTAACAAATCATGAATTCCATTATAATGACATGATTTTGTTAGCTTATAATTCTAAGATTTTACATATTACAATGATTAAAACTTCTAACGAGCATATGCATCTCATGTGTAAACTTTTGGAAATAAGACTGTGATGGAGATTATTATCATATATGCTACCAACTTTGAATTTCATAGGGTAAAGTTATTGGAAGAACTTTTTTCTATTCATACTTCTCTGAATTTGTATTAGTTAATTGTGGGTGATTTAAATTGTATTTTTCATCCATCAAAAGCACATGGTGATATGATTAACGATTCTAACCTTGTTAAGGAGCTGGAGAGGTTGGTTACCAAACTTGAAATAACTGACCTCAGATCTTTTGGATGATTTTACACTTGCAGCAACAAACAGTAGGGAAGATGCCTGATCTGAAAGAAGCTAGATAGAATTTTGGTTAGTCACTTATAGATGAGCCATTTCCCTAACTCCTTTGCTCATTTGGTGGTCCATTATGTTGAGATCACTCTTGGATGGAGGTTCTGAACCTCACACCTCCTAATGCTCATAACTCTTCATTCAAATTCATTAACTTCCTAACTAAAAGGGAGGCCTTTGTGGAGTATATACATGAGGTGTGGAATATCAAGATTAATGGTTGTAAAGCATTCCAGCTTATAAGAAAAATTTATATTCTTACAAACAGATTGAAGATATTCTCTAAAACAAATCATCCCCTCTCCAATATCAAGTTGCCAAAAGATAAAAGAGAATTGAGAAGTGCACAGGAGGACTGCGATAACATCCAAATAATTCTACTTTTAAAAACAACAAATTTATTAAACTTGGAAAATATATGGAAGCTCTTCAAATTCATAATTCTATTTTTATGCAAAAGGAAAGGGTTACATGGACGAAGGAAGGGGATTTTAATACTAAATTTGTTCATAATTTTGTTTTGGTAAGAAGAAATCTCAATAGGATAACTTGCCTTTTGGATTCTAATAACAAAATGGTTACAGATAGAGTGAGATTTGGTAAATCTTATACTTGTTGCCTCTGCCTTACCACAAGATATGTTATTGAAGATTCAACAACCATTTACCATGCAAGAAATTAAATTCGTTCTCTTCAATCTTAATCGCCATAAAACACCAGGTCCAGATAGACTCAATGCATACCTTTTCCAGAAAACTTGGCATATTACAGGCAAGTTAGTTGTGGAAACGATCATGGAGTTTTTGATTCCAAGTAAATTATTGAGGGAAATTAAAGCAACTCACATTTGCTTTATTCTTAATATTCCTAATGTAAGTAGTCTTAATAATTTTCGACTTACCTCCTATTGCAACATCATTTACATATTGATTTTAAAGCTCCTTGTAAATAGACCCGTTGGAGTTCTCACCTTTTACCCTTAAGAGGATTAATGAGAAGATTGAAACATGTATCAGGAATTTCCTATGGTTTGGAAAGATTGACAATTCCAGAGGTGCTAAAATCAAGTTGGAGCAATTATGTTAAGGAAAACAAGAAAAGGGACTTGGTCTCAATGCCATTCACACTTTTCAATCCATGCAAGTAGCCAAAAGAACATGGAGACTTATCAACGACAAGGAATCTCTATGGAGTAAGTGGATTAATGAGTTCTATCTCAAAGAAACCAGCTTATGGAAAATAACAAAGAGGAATGAATTCTCCTGACCCTTTATTCAAATATTGAGAAACATATCCAGTGTCTATCAATTCATCAAAATTCATATAGGGAATAGGGAAGGAACCTAGTTTTGGTATGACAGTTGAACTTCTCTCAGCCCTTTATATCTTAGAGAGGAAATATGTTCTTTCCATACTAGAATCCATTCTCAAGCAAGAGTTAACAAATTAATTGTGAATAACTATTAGCATTGTCAAAGCAGGGGTGCTAAAAGGCTACAAAATTATTTCCCAAGCTATATGGCCAACTCATTTACTCCAAACAAACCTGCATGGTCATTAAGCTCGAATGGAGACTTTTTAAACTCTTCATGCATCAAAGCTCTCAAAGCCTCTCACCTTTTTATTCCTTGGTATAATATTGTTTAAAAAGAGTCCCTAAAACCAAAAGCTTCTTTCACTACTTGGCTTACAGCTATGAGAAGATTTAAAACAAAAGACATAATTGTGAGATCTAAAGACATATTATATGAACTATGTTGTAGTGAGCTTGAAAGAATAGATCATCTTTACTGTAAGTGTGGTTACTCAGCCTCCATTTGGGCCAATATCTAGCACACTCTTAGCCTTTACTAGTCATGAATTAGATTGGAGCAAAATATTAATGTGTTGAATATAATTTTAGCCAATGAAGAAAGATAGAGTATGCTTAAGCCTCATTTTAAAGTACAATCTGCTCTATTTGGAAAGAAAGAAATAATAGAATATTCAATAAGATCAACACCGATAAGCATGTCTTAGCTCACAGGTTACATTGTTAGATAAGAGAAACATTGGTAGCTCATCATATGTAGGAACAAGTGAGTCCTTTCCATAGAAGATAATAGAATCTATACAATCTAGCTTTTCCTAGAAATTTTGTAAAATCCTTGTTTTTCAACTATGCTTAATCCAAATTTGTAAAGACTTTTGATGCCTTTTAAGGATTAATGAAATAATTCTTTTATCTTCCAAAAAAAGTATTAAAATAATAAAGGAAAATTTTCAAATTAGTTTAAATAACTTTTAGAAAATTGTAGATTGAAATATTAAATTTTCTTATTTAAAATGGAAGGGAGTAAGAAGTATAAAAATTTACAATAATAACAACAACAATATTTGAGTAAAAATTTTATCGTATGCGGGGTTTGGAAAACTTTAAAAGTACACAACCTTACTTCTACCTAATAGAGAAATTGTTTTTAATTAATCCATATATATACACTAAATAAATAAGTATATACATCAGTATAAAATGAGTAGGAAACCTTAACTGTTAATTAGCAAAACTAAATTATAAATAAATAAAGAAATTGCAAAAACTTTGAAGCTGACTCAAAATTGGGAACGAATGAGAAAAATCCACTGCAAGCTTTCAACTCACTGAAAGACCTTCCCATCTCTTCGTCTCTCTTGGTCTCACTCGGTTCAGTTATTTCACTCTGATTTATACTTATACCTGAGAGACCCTACAAAAGTTTTTCATCTTAACAATTTCTGGCTCTGCATTGATCTTCTTATCTCTTTTGCTAAGAATATGATACAACTGTTGTTTACGGTAATATTCTCGGAGATGGCCTTCATCCTGGCGCTTATCTTTAAGAACCCATTTAGGAAACTGGTGATCATGGGTATGGATAGGGTCAAACGGGGCCAAGGACCAATCGTTGTGAAAACGGTGGGAGGAACGGTGTTTGTGGTATTGATGTCAAGCGTTTATAGCATGGTGAAGATCCAGAAGCGTTGGATCGAAGAAGGTGCTGTCAATCCAACGGACCAGATTCTCATGGCCAAGCACCTTCTTGAAGCTACTCTTATGGGTAATTCTTTGTTTCTTAGGATAATTCTTTTATATTTTGTTTCTTCTGCTTACATAAACCCTGGTCTTCGTGGGGATTGTGTGATGAATTTGTTGGCTGCAAAGTAGGAACGGTTTGATTGTTGTTTAGGGAAGTAAGGACATGTTTAGATGTGGGGTTCAATCATATATGATTTGTTCGGTGGTCTCGTGGTGCGACTGTTCCCTTTCCGATTTGTTAACGAATTTATTGGAATTCACTTCATTGTACACGATTTGTCTCTTGTTTCTTTCGTATTCATGTTTAGATACATTTCCTGCTTTAATTGTTTTTCTTTCCCGTGCAAGGCCGGCCAGTATGGGTACTGACTTGGAAAAGTGTGTCATCTTGATTGGGATTGGATGATTCAAAAATCTGCTTGTTACTGAACAATGTCAAATGGAGTTCGAATAATATCATGCTCCACATTATACAGTTGAGGGAGGGATTTGACTATTTCTAGTTACGATGCGGCCCTTTTTCTTAATATAGGAAAGGACGGTTTAAATATTATTACGGTCCTATTATGATTTAGCGCTTGAAATTTGAGTATTTGACATAGGAACTGGAAAATTTCGTGTGCAGAAAGATGCATGATATTCTTTCCTTTTTTTCTTCGATATTTCTCATTTCAACCACTTTTTAGCCAAAAAGAAAAGGAACAACTGATCTTTATTTGATTGGTAAGTACTTTTAGAATGTTGATTAGGGAAATAATTGTAGATGTGAATGCATGAACTGTTCCTTACTGGTCTCTTTCTTCGGTATCTTCGACATGAAATGTCTCCTCATTTTCTCTCCTTTTTAACTTGTTCTCTAGTATTGTTGCCCCTTATGAGAGTTTCTCTGGTATATATTATATATGGTCTATTTATCTTTGGGATTTGCTCGTTCCTAAATGCTTATATATTATAGAACGAGGTAGTGGGAATATGTGCTTGTCTTGTTTTCCTGTATTTTGGAGGATTGAATCTAGTGACATCTTTTGCTACTCTGTATGATATTTAGTGGGAGACATGTTTGGAGTTTTAAATTTATCTATAATCTATGAGAGTTTCCATATTTTTTTCCATAGGATCCATATGCATTGTGACAAAATTTGAGGACTTGACTTGTAGCAGACTGTCGGCTGGAGTCCAGTGACCTTATTGACCCTTTCACCTTTATGAAACTTGAGTAACTTTTTCAGGGTCCTTTCTTTTCCTTGGGCTAATGATAGACAGAATGCACCATTACATCAGAGAACTCCAAATTCGAAGGAAGAGCATGGAAGCTGTAAAGAAACAAAATCGAGCTTTTGAGGATGGCAAAGTTGAAGAGATCAAGGCCTTTGAAGAAGAAACGACATCGCTTCGTTCAAAACTCAAGCAGCTGGAAGGTGACCTGGAAGAGAAGAGAAAAGAAGTAAATGCTTCAGAAGCTAATGCAGTTGCTTTAAGGAAGCAATCTGAAGGGTTCCTTCTTGAATATAATCGTCTACTTGGGGAGAACCAAAATCTACGAAACCAGTTGAAAGCACTGGACTCGAGTTTGTCTCGTTCAAGTAGCAAGAAGAATACCTAGGGAATCAAACCCTGTTTTTGAATAGTTCTCATCTTCATTTTCCTTGTTCACAATATTATCAGTGGTGTCATGATGGGGTTGTTACGGTTTAACTGTCATGTGTTGTTTAGAATGTAGAAAATTTGACAAACGTAAGATGTGAGAAAGGGAAACAAAATAGGCTTCTAATTGTTAAATGTTTAATTCAAGGACTTAAATAGAATAGTTAGGTTTTGCTTGTAGAGAATTCTACCTAAGGGAGACTTAGAAAAACACAATGCTTTTTTTCTGATTAGTAGTCCGATTAATATGAGAGAGTATTCAGAATATGAGCCTCAAAGATGGAAAGAATGGCCATGGATAAGCTGTTCCAGCTCAGCATTGTAAGGAAATTGGAATATGTAGAGATGATCATGATTTTACATTTACGTATGAGAGTTACCTAGTATCTATCATTACTGCACAGATCAAGTCTCTAAACTATTGACAAATCGGTACAGGGTCTTTTTTCGCGGTGAAGCCTACCAACATTAAACTGAGGAATACAATAACTGAGAGAGGAAATAATACGAGTATTAATTTGGATGCTGCAGGACTTTTAAACTTCTTTTGCATGTTCAGCAGAAGAGTGAGCGACGTTCGTGTGAAGGAATAAGTCCACCTTCAAACTTTGTGTTTTCTCGTTCAATTCATGAAAAGATCTTGCTTACAAGCATGTTATAAGGTCAGCTTGCTGTCAGCTCGGTTCTAGATTGATTTATATATCCTACTAACATTAACCTCTCATAGAGTTCTCTTTCAAGTCGGAGAGGAGCAGGCAGTCGGCAACATTTCTTCTTTGGTTACAAAAATTCGGAGCAAGTGATCGAGCCGCTTGAGGGTTTCAGGGTATGGAGAACAAAATGTGACTTACCAGTGACATGAAGGGAATGAAGAGAATATTCTTCTTTTGCAAGAATTTATGGAGGGTTATTCAAAAAGAAAAGGAGTGAAAAGCTGTTTATTGAAGATTGAACTAAAGAAAGCTTATGATAATGTTGATTGGAGTTTCTTAGGCAAGGGCTTTGAAGTCTCCACTATATTTCATTGAATGGATCTCATTATGCTTCACCACTCTATCTTTTAGCATCCTCATCAACGGGGGAGTCAACAAAATTCTTCAAAAGTTCTAGAGGCACTAGATAAGGAGACCCTTCTTCAGCATATTTATTTGTGATTGCCATGGAGGTAGTCAATAAAAGAGAACCAATCATTTCAAATATCATTCTAAATGTAAAAAATTGGGAATTTTCAACCTTATCTTTGTAGATGACTTGATTATCTTAACTAGGGTGGACAAAACTTCACCTTTAGCTATTATAAAGGCTAGCAGAATATTCACTAAACTATCTGGACTGGACTTTATGCTAATATTGATAAATGCTCCTTTTACATTTATAGAAGTGTAAAGGATCAAAGAAGGATGGTTGAGCATATCAATGGTTTTAGAGAAATGTCATTACCTTTTACCTATCTTGGAATTCCAATAACTGCTTTTAGATTGAGCTACGAAAGTTTTAAGCTTTTGATGGACAAAATACGAGCAAAAATCCCAGGTTAGAGAATGAAAGTTTTATCTCTGGCTGGAAGAGCTCAACTGATTATAACATCTGTGTTATCTTAAATCATGAGGTTAAGCCTTCATTCTTGTCCCCATTATTTATCCATTAAAGGCTAACTTAAGGGTAATTAATAGAAGTCTTAGAACCCTGGAAAGTTGTCTGTTCAAGGATAAAGCCCTTATCTAGAAGGAAGATTTGGAGATGGTTGTAGAGTTGAGCTTCTAGCTAAAATCATTTCCCTCGTCTTGTTAATGTTGGATCGGATGGTTATTCTAATATTTTTCTGCTTGTTTCCAAATAGCTTGGAGCACCTTTCCCACTAGATTGAGCAGATGATGTTGCCAAAAGCTACCTTAAAAAGGGTGTAGTCATCCTTCTAAATTTTGGTACTTTGAATCAGCTGCCTAGATAAGAATGCTATTGCATGAGTTTGTAGAGCAATGCTTATTATACATAATACCTGAATACTTATCTAAAGTTTTTTGTTAAAAGGACACTTAAAGATGATCATGACTTTCAATAGGGTCGTAGCACAAATACATGACTAATGTAGGATAACTAGTCCTTTAATTAGATCCAAATTGTTGAAGCTACATCTTGTAGCTAGTCAAAGGATGAAAGATATTCAAGGGAAGTGACATTTCCCCTAGCCAAGTTTATACCACTTGACTCTAGGAGCATGATCTCTAATCAGTTTCCTACAGGAGACATTGGAAAAGAACTTGGTGTAGCTATAATTCCAAATTATGTTATCTTATTAATAAGATTTATGGAAATAACTGGGAAAGTAGGATTGGAAAAAAAATGTTGCTTCTATCCTATTGTCGTAGAACCAATTTCCATTCTTAACAAGTACATTTATCTAGATGTTCCAAGAAAAAGATGTTGCGTTTAAGACATTTTTGGTGATTTAGGATCCTATGCAAATGTCTTATGTTACCCCAATTGTCAAACCAAAGACATGTTTTATTTCCATTCCCAACACAGCTCTTGATAAGAACAACCAGTCTCTTTGTTGAAGGATTTGAACCGGTATCTAAGAAGATTATTTTTTAAGTTTGAATCTCCAGAAGTTTTTGTTCCTTATGTAGTGCTTATGAATCCATTTAACCTAAAGTATGTCTCTTTATCATGACGTGGTCTCTAGTTTTCTTTTTAGTTAAAATCACCTTCTGTGTCACCCTAATTATATGTAATCTCTAGCCTCTTTCCTTTCTAGGTAGAAAAATTGTTATGCATCCTTATCATAAGGCCTTTTGGAAGCTTCCCCTATCCATAAGAAGTTCTTAAAGAGCTTCTCAATGTCCTTCCATATCCTTTTGGGTAGGGGAATGTGTGTATCCTGATAAATGTACAAATTGTTGAGCACAGTGGATACAAGTTGGAGCCTGTAAGAAAATCTATGAACATATCATAAACTATAGGATCGATTATATGCATGGAAAAACAAACATACATACTTGACGCTTGTTTAGGTTTCCACCGGCTAAGGAACACCAAGTCTGCAATCCAACGTTTTTTTTTCTTTCTCTCGCAAAAAACCAAAATACACGAAGTAAGTAGTTTCTAAACCGTTGGCTTTGTCTTTTAAATATAATCTTTAGATAACTACCATCAGTAGTTATTATTGTACGCGGATGTTTTAGACCCATCATGGGTGAAAGAAAACCAACATCTCCCACTCACACATGAGGGGTTTAAAACAAACACACAAAAAAACTTTGTAGTACTCATACTCATTCAATAACTAGTGTGACCAGCATACGACGAGAGCACATTGTCATACATCTGTTAAGAGTATATGACATCTCGATTTAACAAATTGAGCCTAGGACTTATGAGTCCTTGAGTAGACATTGTATGCTATACCCTAGGTCATATCTCGCATTTGTATTTTTCCTTTGATCTCATTTAGTTTCTTGAGTCATGACTGTATTCAAGTTCTCTACTAAAGAGACGATGGCCATCT
>JANZLX010000002.1:29148064-29159967 GCA_025531955.1 Erythroxylum orinocense
TTTTATTTCCTTGTTTAAGTTATTACATTGTTTCGTGCTAAGCCATTATTACATTGTAAATTTTTTTGCTTATACTCTTAATTAAATTATTTATGAATTATAAATACTATTTTGTTTACATAATTAGTTAAGTTATTTGTAAATTATAACTATTATTTTGTATGCATTGGTGTTAGAAATTATATAATAAAGTTTAGAATTAATTTATATATATTATTTTTATTTGATAAATGATTAAATGCTCTTTTCATATCTTGTATGATAGATATATTATTAGAAAATTTATAAACTCATGGAATTGTTTAAACATACAAATTTTACAATAAATGGATTGAAGTGATAATCTTATTCGAAGAATTCGGCAAATAATATGGACCAAAGTTATATCCATAGACTCAGTCATTCTTAGTTTTGTGGAATGGTCTAAAAGAATTTAAAGTTTTGGAAAATGAATTTGCGTACGATTATGTTGACCATGTCTTAGTCTATCGTTGTATCTTTTTCTTCCAAGCCTTAAAATTCAAGGTTAATTGCATCTGTAATGTAAAGTCGTGCGACAATTAACAACTTTTTTTGACTATCCAACGGGGCTTATCAGCAAACAGATTACCGTTGCTCATCTGCTTGTATGCAGCATTCTGGTTTGATCGTCACAAAAAATGGAATCGTCAAAACTGTACCCCGCAGTCATCCTACTAATTCTTTCTAGCCTCAGCTTAATCCCATTTTCTGACTCGGATTACCTCTATCATGTTTGCGATAACAGATACAATTTTACCTCAGATAGCCTTTACCACACAAACCTACGTACCTTCATCTCTTCGCTAGCCATCAGAAACGGCATCAACCGCT
Organism: Erythroxylum orinocense; assembly: GCA_025531955.1. Taxonomy (NCBI): domain Eukaryota; kingdom Viridiplantae; phylum Streptophyta; class Magnoliopsida; order Malpighiales; family Erythroxylaceae; genus Erythroxylum; species Erythroxylum orinocense. Next base: position 29,148,917 of record JANZLX010000002.1, read on the forward strand.
ACTTCTACTCCAACGGCTTCGCTACCACATTTAGAGGACAATTACCTGACATTGTCTTTGGCATGTTTCTCTGCCGAGGTGATGTGAACAGCGACGATTGTGAGAGCTGCGTAGTTGCCGCTCTCCAAGGCATTGTCCAAAATTGTCCTCACCAAAAAAGGGCCATAATATGGCACGACTATTGCCTCGTTCGATATTCGGACGAGGATTTCTTGTCCATCGTGACCACTGCTCCTGTCGTAATCATTTCGAATAATAGCCCAAGTGATGTAGTAGAAGACCAAGTGCGTTTCAAGGCGCTAGTGACAGCCACCATCCTCTATACTTCTTTAGAAGCAGCTAATACTTCATTGGGTGAAAAAAAATTTGCCCAAAAGCAACTGAATGTTACTGCTCTCCATACTCTACACACCCTCGCCCAGTGCACACCAGACTTAAATACCACTGATTGTACTTGGTGTCTTGTGTCCATTATTGACCAGTTACATAGTTGTTGTAATGGGATGATCGGAGTAAGAGTTTTGACTCCAAGCTGTAACTTGAAGTATGAATTATATCCTTTTCAGAATCAAACATCATCTGTCATGGAGCTGCCCAATTCCCCCACGAAACCACCTGCACCACAAAAAGGTACATCGTATATGCATTACTTGAAAGTTGTTATTTTTTTCAATTGCCTAGTCTTGTACATATTAACTTATTGTTTTTGTGAAAATGTAAATGTATCAATACTCATTAGGCTTAAAGTGTTTGTATATAAAACCATTCAATTGAGACTAAAAGTAAGGAGAAATGATTATTTTTATTAATATGAGAAAGATGATACGCGGAAAAGAACGAAAACTAACCCGCCTTATTAAACTCCCAAAGGATACTTATAGATTAGGTTTATATATAAGAAGTCTTAATTCCAATTAAACTTACATTAAAATTCTAATTTTATGTGTCCTAAAAAATGTGTTGTGAGTCTAAAATTGGTACACTTTCCATACCGTCACCTTTTGTTTTGAATTATTTACCTTTGAAAATACTAATGAGTCTAATTCCAATTATAAGTACCACTCTAGCGTTAGTTTGCTTCTTCTTCTCAAATTTGTTTGTCTAATACGAGACTAGTATTGGTTCCTATCCCTTGTTCAATTCCAGTTAGCTTTTGTAATTCCACTATTTAATAAATTTAAATCTCCACTTTCACTTAAAATTTTCAATGTCTAACCAAGAAACACTCTATATAATATAAGCTTCCAAGGGTTTCAAGCTATGCAAATAGTCAAAGTCTAAGTTATATTTGAACTTGTTTAAAAATAATGACTTTGTTAAATATATGTTTGATTCTTAGTTATGACTGTCTTTCTGGAAAACACTTCATCCTCGATGACATTTTGAATAAAATTAAATCTAACATTTTTGCCTTAATATCTCATGATATATAAGATTTTTAGGTAGACATAATGCACTCTCTAACTATCACATTACATAATAGAGTCATACACATCCACACCTAAACTATTAATAGGACCCTGCAACCACATACCTTCTTTAACCCCTTCTATTAGTGACATGAATTACGCTTTTATTATATAAAATGCAACTGTCAATTAAAAGTGTCTCTTTCTAACTGACCACACCATCCAAACAGGGTAAAGATATAACATGTGAATGATCTTCTCCTTAAGAGATCTCTACCATTATCAAAATTTGTATAGCTAATAATGCTTTTAGTTAAATAACTTGAATCATAAGCTAAACAAATTTCTAGCTTTCACATATCATATAATCCATTTAAGAGCTTTCTAGTGAGCTCTTTTAAGATTACTTATAAACTTGCTTACTACACTAATTCTGTCTAGCTACTAGATTTGTTCTTGTGTATACTATGATATACGTTAGACTGTCGACTACCTTTAAGTAGGGAACTTACTTCATGTAATCCTTCTCAGTATCTAAATTAGGTAATATACCAACATCAAGTTCAAAATGTGCTATTAAGATAGTGCAAATCAGCTTTGTCTGATCGATCTAAAAAGTTTGCGACATATATTAAGACAAGTACAACAAGCCTGCTCTCCTTTCTCTCCAAATCTCCATCTCTAACATTTGTTTTTAATTGCATCCAAATCCATCATCTCAAATTCACTATCATCTCTTCAAACAGTTAATTTCAACCTTATTCTTAGCTACAATTAAAATGTCATCAACATATATAACAATACATAGATCCATAAACCACCTAACAACTTTCTAGAGTGAAAATAATTGCCAAATTGATTAGAAAAGAGATCTTGAGACAATATGAATGCATTAAACCTTTTGTACCATTCCCTCAATGACTATTTAAACTCATATAGAAATTTTGTTTAGTAAACATACATAGTCCTTCTCGAAATCAAGAAACCCTCCGATTGTGACATAAAGATATGTTCTTCTAAATTCCCATGTAAAGGCATTATTTTTATATCAAGTTGCTCTAATTCCAAACTAAATGTGTTTATTATAGATAAAAGAAATTGTATGGTCATATGCTTCACAATTAGTGAGAACACCTTATGGTAGTCCATTTCCTACTTTTTTTAGAAGTCCCATGCCACTAGCTACGCCTTGAACCTAGATGGATCAACTCCAGGAATACCTTCTTTCTTATTAAATAACCATTTGCATCCTTCTAGCTTCACACCTTTTAGTAAAGGTACAAGTCCCTATGTCTTATTTTTAATTAGGGATTGTTTGTCTTTATCATGGCAATCGATTATGTTGATGCGTCTTTACTATATATTGCCTCTATATAAGTCCTTACTTCATAATTAATTCCCCAAGTATCAATATAAGCTAAATACTTGATAGATTTCTTGATTTATCTCATTGTCCTCCTTTCTACTGTACTTAATGTTATGCCTCCTACACATCATAGACTTATTATGCACTATCTTACTTGAGTTTTAATTTCAAAGTCCACCTTCTAGTCAGCAACCAAATCCTTTTTATGAGCAAGATTATAAAGCTCCTTTCTCTGGTCTAGCATAGTAGATTCATCAAAGGTAATGTCTTTGCTAATCACAAATCTTGGAGTTAGATCTTCATTAATGTAACATAGTCTATAACCTTTAAGTCTTCTAACATACCCTAGAAATATGTACTTTATTGCCCTAGGCTCCACTTTCCATATATAGGGAAACCAACTATTCTTATGCCAGAATAATCAAAGGGCATATTGTACCATACCTCTTAAGGAGTCTTAAAATCTATTACATTTGATGGAGATCTATTCACCAAAATATATTACATTATACCTTCCTTTTTGCAAACTTATCAAATGGCTTATTATATAATTATAGTCCATTATATGTTATTACTTTCTTGATCTGTTTTCCAATACATTTTCCAATCATTTTCTGCTACTCCTTGAACTTTCCAAATATTTAATCTTTGTTTTTAGAAAATGCACTTATAATTTTCTTGAGTAATCAATGAGTGTTACAAAGTAACTGCATCCTTTATGGGACTTAACTAGAGTAAGTCCCTATAAAATTGGAGAATATAATCAAAGAGGCTAGTGAAAGTATGGTTATCAAAATTGAATTTCACTATGAACTACTTGCCAAGAATGCAAGACTTATAAAAATTCATATTCCTAGTAGCAAATCCAACCAACAATTGGCTATGGTTCGATAATTGGCTAGAAGCAAGCCCTCTAATAAATAGACCATAGTTTTTATAGTTGAGAAGTAGATTGTCAATAGACTCCAAAGTACCAGTTCTAATATAAGGTGGAGAATGGTAGAGGATTCTCTACTTTGGTTGAACACCTTCATCAACTGAATGATAGAAGTAAAAAAGATGTCATTTGCTAGACTCCTAACCCACAAGGAATATTCATAAATGAATCATGCCACAAAAATTATCATAAATGGATTTGTAGAAGTGCCTTGGCATAACCTTCTATGGAAGAACTCTTTAAACCCAAAAACTTTAATAATCACTTAGCTAGTGACTAGAGATAGGCTTAGGACAAAATGCAGATGGTTTAGACCAAGGGATACCACTTGTGTTCTATGTAAAATAGTAGATGAGGACAGAAACTACCTATTCTTCTCTTGTGGTTACTCCAAAGCTATTTGGAGGAGAATTCAGTTTATGGTGGAAGCGGTAAACCACACATACGAATGGGAGCACACTTTGAATTGGTTCATAACCATACCAGATTTGGAAAAGAGAATGAAATCCTGCTCAAAGTTGCATTCACCACCACTATTTACATGATTTGAAAAGAAAGAAATTGTTGATTATACAAGCAAACTGAGGAAGACAAATACCAGCTAGTTGAAAAAAATTCTAAACTAGATTAGAGCTGCTATAATTGCCAAAAAAGCTGACCATCTACTATCCCCTGGAATGAAGATCAAATCGAATATTTGAGTTAGTTGTTACACTAGATTACAAGCTACCTGTTCTATTTCTGGTTTTTCAAAGTTTCATTTGTAATGGAAGTTCCATTCATGTTGTAAGATTCTAGCTTGTTGAATTTCAGATATCATTGTAATGTTGTAATATTGTACTAGCTTTGCTAAAGTTAATCAATATTCATTCATTTTTCAAAAAAAAAAAAATCATCCATCAATTCTTTCGTCCTCAAAATTTCAAAACCTTGCTCACTTGTAAACCCATTATGCAATGGAATAACTTTATCCCATCATTATTCGCACTTGATGATTAAGATATAATCATGTATCCCATAACTTTCTTTCCCATTACGACATAAATTCCATGTTGTAAATTACCTGTCATTATAATCATGACGCTCTTTAACACTTTTAGCTAACTACTGCCAACATAGAACTTATACTCTTGATTCTCAAGAGTACCTAAGGACATTAAATTCTTTTAAAGTTCATGAACATATTGGGCATAAATTGTTCTAACTCCAACCATGTATTTAGATCTACAGTGAACTACTATATTTGACAATACGCTCTTCATCATCACCCAATCTAGCAATGCCATTCCATTCTTTAAAATAAAAAAATAGTCCTTAGTAAAGGTCATATAATAAAATACATTAGTTTTTATTAACTGCAAATTTTAAAAAATTAGAATTGTTAACCATCAAAACATCACTTTCTCTTCCATGCATTCCCTTTATCGGAACTTAATTATAGTATTGCTAGTCTTTCATTGGGACAATGTCCTTTCTCTTTATAGTCAAAGCAACAATATCATTTTAATTGACAACCATACCTAAATCTAATCCACCTTTATATGTACCAAAGACCTTTATCTTGATTTCTTTTTAATGCAAAACATCCTATAATTTCTCTCTTGTACAATATTGTATCAACAAAATTCTCATAGGAATTTGCAAGGAACAAAAACAACATTATGGTTTAATCCCCATCCTCAATTTTAACTCCAGTAGCCTATATGTCCAAGATAATCCAATTAAAAAGTATACAAACACTGCTTTTCATATAAACGATTAGTGACGGATCTTAAATCATCACTTTGATACCTCAAACATGAGTCATTCTATAGTGACAGATCTGAGATTAGATATAAACATAATAAATTTACGATTATTTGGATAAATATGATGATTGTAGAAATAACATCTGGTTCTATCTGATTCTGATGGGGTTGGATGTTGCTGCTTGGATCCATGAGCTTGGTTGACTTTGGCTTAAAGATACCTGCAAAACAATAAGGCACATCGGGGGTTGATTGCTGGTAGGCCCCTCCGACTCTCAAGTTAGTCTTTTTCTTGTAAGAGTTTTGGTGGCTAGGAATAAAGAATAATAGGGTTCTCAAGTCGTCCCTGTATCATGGCAAAGTAGTATCTTATATAAGGAATAGCTGCCAGGTTTAGGTCATTATTCATGAATGGGCTGACCTGCTCACAGGCCATTCTAGTCTGAACTTGGGCTTAGCACGACCGACCCGACCAACATTGTTATAGAGAAAGATTAAGATGAGGCCATTTTGTATGATGTAAAGGAAACTGATAGTAAGTTTCTCAGTGCATTTTCCTTCAAAAGTGGGCCGTTAACAATCCGCTCAAAAGATAGTGTCATTATTGCTATGTTTGTTCAAGATTTCTACACGGAAAGAGATTCATGATTTTTTTTTCTAAATAATTTGATTTTTGGAAGCACATCCTTACAATACTACGAAATTCTTTTAAATTTTTGCTTCAGCTGATTAACTCTGTGCGTTTGTTCACTTGCTATACCAATTTAAAAGGATTCAGGCTATGTCTTTTTACTGATTCTTGTCAAAGCAAGCAGAATAGCTGTGATCTTTTATGGCTAGTTTGTTCTCTCTGGGTTATGATATACATGTGTTACATGTAAAGAACTTTATTGGTGGCCATTAATGGCTAGTCATCAAAGGTTTTTCCTTTGTATATATTTAGTATGCATGTTAACTCACGATTTGCATGCGCAGGTAAAAAAGGCTCTTCATTAGTCGCAATCATAGTTGCACCAATTTGCTCCACAATTGTCGTTGGTACCTCCATTTTCTGCATTTGCTACTATCTTCTCACAAGAAGGACAAAGAGGTGTGAAGCCAGGTCGGAAGGTAATCGTGAAGGTCAGCATTTTCTTTTGAGATCAAATCCAATGCCTTTCATGCCCCTTTGTGTATTTACACTTTTTCTGGCTGGGGTTTGTAGATGGACATGAAATGAGAACTATGGAGTCCTTGAAGTTTAATTTTAGTGCCATAGAAGTCGCTACAAACAAATTCTCTTTTGCTAACAAGCTAGGAAAAGGTGGATTCGGCGAAGTCTACAAGGTGAACAATTAGCACTATCTGATTTAATCTCTATTTCAAAGCAAAAGTTCTTGAGACCCGGATTCAGATACTTAAGTTCCATCTCTGAAACAGTATAGGAATCCCTAATTTAATGCAAATGTTCAGGGTATGCTACCTGATGGACAAGAAATCGCTGTGAAGAGACTATCAAGAAACTCTGCACAAGGAGCAGAAGAATTTACGAATGAGGTCATGTTGGTAGCCAAGCTTCAGCATAGAAATCTTGTGAGACTTCTCGGGTTTTGTATGGAAGGGGATGAAAAGATACTAATCTATGAATATGTGCCCAACAGAAGCCTCGATTTCTTTCTATTCAGTCTGAATCGCAACTTTCTACTCAATACAAAGTTTGTGCTTTGAAAGTGTCAATTTGTAGTCCAGAATCCTAACTTGAACGCTTGATCTCATAAATATGCAGATCCCACTGTGCAAGCACAATTGGATTGGACAATACGGCACAAAATAATGGTAGGGGTTGCCAGAGGAATCATGTATCTTCACGAAGACTCTAGGCTTAGGATAATACATCGGGACCTCAAAGCCGCAAATATATTGTTAGATGGAGATATGAATCCAAAGATATCAGATTTTGGAATGGCTAGGATATTTGGAGTTGATCAAACAGAAGGAAACACAAGAAGAGTTGTCGGGACATAGTAAGCTCTGGGATTTTTCTTGTTCCCTAAAGATTTTATGTATATATTCACATCTTCGGAGAAAGAAGTTTTTAAACCAGATTTCTTACACTCAGCTTTATGTCTAAATCATGTCTCTCTTTAAGCATCTGTAGATATAAAATTGTAAAGCAAAACAGGGCAATAAGTTTTGTCTTTATGGTACTGATAATGTTACTTTGCTTGTTATATTTCTGCAGTGGTTACATGTCTCCGGAATATGCAATGCATGGACAGTTCTCCGTCAAGTCTGATGTGTATAGTTTTGGAGTCTTGGTTCTTGAAATAATATGCGGAAAGAGAAACAGTTGTTTCCATCGAACAGAAGATTATGAGCACCTCGTGAACTGTGTAAGTATATGACTTCATTGTTATTACAGCAATCACTTTTTTAAAAATTAAATAAATAAGATTTTTGAAAGAATATTAAGGCAAAGCCTTACATGAGTTCAAGAACAAAATAAAGCATACATGCTCATCAGAACTAGGCAAAATAAAGCATACATGCTCATCAGAACAGTTTAATTCTAAGGTAGTTAACCCATCCTATTCTCAATGAGTGATAAACCCCAGGAGTTACACAATTAGGTTTCCACATCAACAATCTCTTCAATCCTAGCACTAAGAAGAATCCTAGTAGGGAAAGCATTCAATTCCATTCTCAAGTGCAGTGGTACCACGTTGCTCTAATAATCAAACTAGAACCAAGTCTCTTTGTCATCCCCAGCAAGATTTTGAAGAGAAAAGTAACTCCTTTTGCCTCAAAATTTGCATCATGGGCCAAGAACACACACTACTTATTCTTAGGCCCCAAAAACTGGTATCCATTTGCCTCCTTGTCATTCAATAACCTTCACTCTCTTAACAAGCAACATATTGTTGAATACCCTAACAGAGACGAGGCCTAATCTCCCTTCCTACTTCAAACAACCTAAGGGGCTCCATTTCACCTTGGAGCCAACATAGTTAGTAGCTTCACCTTTCCATAAGAAATTTTTCATCAATCTTTCAACCTCCTTGATGATTCTTTTTGAAAGAACTAATTGGGAGCTCCAGGTTGGAAAGGACTGAGGAGATTAGCTATAATTCATCTGCATAAGATAAGTATCGACTCTGCTGGCTTGCAATAAGATGTTTAATTGATTCCAGAAGGAGTGGACAATCCTTAATGGTTGGCTTTTTAGTAGTTATTAGAACCCTAAGGTATTTAAAAGGAGATTCTTGAATTTGAAGTCCAGCTATTGCTCCAAGCCTTTGAAGCGTCCTATACATTAGCTAAAAATTAAAAAATTTATTTATCTGATTTTTTGAGTCTCTCTTTTCAGTTTTGATTTCTTATAATTTTCAAAAATTATAAATGCTTAACAGCCCAGGCTCCTTCCACAACATTTTCTTGTCTCATGAGCCATCGTTGTTCTTGAGCTTGCAAAGCATGTAACAACTCTGCCAAAGTGATCTTGGATAGATCCTTTGTTTTTTCCAGGGTGGTTATTGAAGCTTCATAACGTTCTGGAATGGTTACAAGAATTTTCTCTACTATTCGAAAATCAGAAAATTCAGTACCAAGTAACCTTACCCTATTGGCTATGCTGAGCAATTTATCTGAGTATTCTTTGACTGCTCGGACACCTTCATCCTCTGCAGCTCGAATTCCCTTATTAGATTCAACACTTGCATGCCACGAATCCTCTCATTTCCAGCATATTCTTCTTCGAGATAGTCCCAAATAGCTTTTGCTGTTTTGAGAGCCATGATTCTTGTGAAAATAGTAGTTGAGACAGCAACAAACAAACATGCTTTTGCCTTTGACTTCTTGGTTTTCTTCTCCTTGTGACTTTTGATCTGTGCCATAGTGGGATTGTTGGGCAGTTCTGGAACTTCATAATCCTCTACCACAGCTTCCCAAAGATCCAAAGCCTCCAAGTATGTCTCCATTCTCACTGCCCAAAGCTGGTAGTTTTCTCCATCAAAAGCAGGTGGAGCTAAATGGAGAAACTAGTTTTAGTATCTTTTTTTTTTCTCTTCACAGGTCCCTTAAAGAAAAGAGCTCTGATACAAAATGTAGGTTTTCTAAATAAATAAAAGATAAAAAGAAAGATACAATCCATTAATTCTTTCTCACCTTAACAGCTTTTATAGCTGAAGGAATAAAACAGAAAATACTAGAAACATGGGATACTATTTTCCCACTAAACATGATATGAAACAACCTTCAGATTATTAGGAACAATAAACAACAACTTCCTAAAGTCTCGAGATATGAACCTAACAGAAAAATCAAAACAAACAGAAAAGAAAAATAAGACAAAGTCAATGTGCAGTTCTTTAAGCAAACATTCAACAAAAATTTATGTTAAACGAACAACTTAAGTCGTAAATCTGATGGGAGGGGAAATTAAGTCCTCAAATATTCAGTCCATTACAGCAATCATGGTGGTACCAAGTGGAATACTGGTTTAACTTTAATGTATCATGTACGCAGGTCTGGAATCATTGGCGAGAAGGGACACCTGTGGACGTGTTTGATCCAAGAATTGCAGACACACGCTCAACAGACGAAGTTCTTAGATGCATGCACATTGGATTACTATGTGTCCAGGAAGATCCAAGTGAAAGACCAACAATGACAACCGTTGTTCTCATGCTCAATAGCTACTTAGTTGATTTACCATCACCAAAACGACCGGCATTTTTCATACGCGGTAGAATAGAGCACAGCATGTCCATGGAAGGAATTGAGTTGCGTCAATCTAAATCCAAGTTAGTACAAGACTCATATGACGCATTGCCTATTACTGTTGTATCTCCACGGTAGAGCCAGCGACTGAAATAGAAACTTCAAAATTCCTGATTCAAAATCCAAGCCGATCAGTTTTTATCATCTGCGTAAACTTAATGCGTGGTTTTTGTTCAAGGGACTAAGAAACTGCAGTTGATAATCTTCCAATTAGCAAAATATTGAACGCATTAGACATTGTTTAGCTTGGAACACCTTCTGCTTTATAGTTTTTTTTCTTTCAATTTTGCTAGAATAATGTGTAGATTAGCTAATATTTTATATCCAAAAACTGAAGGTACTTCTACATAAAAAGTAACATCAAGTATATAGTTTAGGTGGAAGTGCATTTATTTAGAAATGAACAATTTAGAATGATCTGTTTTTATCCCAAAATGTCTACATTAAATTATATTAAGCTACCTATATATTTTAAAGTTTAAGATAAAACAACTTGATAAAATAAAAAAAATGAGTTTTTATTATTCAAATTTTTATACTAAAAATATAAAAAAATAATTTAAATTAAGAAGATAAAGTAAAATAGTTACCATGTGATGCCTTTTTATTAACACTCAATATGAATCTCGCTGAGAGATACGTTTAGGATGTGATGCTCTTTTATTAGTTATATGCATTATTATAGGCAGTTCCCTAATAAATCATGTAGGAATTTGTTCAAATGTCAAACCAATCTCTCTACGAAACAAGAGTTATCTTGAACAAGAATTTTTTTTTCTAAAAGTATCAGTTTTTATGTCCCATAAGTATGCAAGCAAATTTCCCAAAAAAAA
>JANZLX010000002.1:29186525-29201082 GCA_025531955.1 Erythroxylum orinocense
GGGTTTCGTGAGGGTTGCGGTGTTTTAGGAAACCCGCTTAGGTTTTTCTTCTTCGTTTCCGAACCGATCGCTGGGCTCCGGGAACGGGGCCCAGCCCGGAGCCCAGCACTCATCATATAAGGCCCCACGCAAATCATGTCGACCTTCCTCTCTTTAATCTAATACCTGATGAATTGGGCTAATGTGTGCCTCCAAAGATAAAACACACCTTAGTTGCCAACAATGTCATAGCTATCACCCCATCTACTCAATGTATGGCTCAGAACTTCATTGTATATATCGGAGTTCCAGGTGTCGCAATGATGATGTTGTAGATTTGCTCGAATCGTAGTCCCTTTCATCGGTATTAGTACTCTAGAACTACCAGGAGACATCCCATATAGGAAGTCTATCCGCAAGTCTTGGTAAGCTTGCGTCCCTATGAAGTCAGGGTCATATAATCCCTTGGTGATGAAGAACTTTGAATGACTCATTTAGACCATCTCCCTTCGCTGTTGGAACTAAATTGTATTCGACCTACCCAAACGTGTCTTCCTTTCTCCACAAAGAATGTGGAGAGCACCTCGAATGTTAACTCCTAATACGAGGGCTCCACGATCTTAAAGAATCGAGCCTAGGCTTCAACATATATAAGGCCCCTAACTTGTTAGAACAAACTGACCTGCCCTAACGCCTCCCAATCAATGTTGTAACTTGTGACGAATGTTTTGTCTTTGAGCCTCTAATATTGCTCCTATTGCTCCTCATGTGTCGCAACATTGAACAACACCATTAGAGGTTGCTCAGGTGGTTAAATTGAGCAAGCTCCTATCAAGTCTCTAAGCGACGCCTCTGCTTGTTGTCGCTTTTTTGGTACTTTTTTGCGTCGTGGTCTTATCATTGTGCCTGAAACTTTAAATAAGTGTGAGAAACTTGCAAATAAATTACGAAAATACCGCTTTTTCCATGCTTAATATTTATTATGCCCACTAAATTATTAAACATGAAAACAAACTAAAAGCGAAAATTAAAACACATAAAAATCAAAAGTTAATTAACACAAATAAATAAACAATAACATAAAATAATTAGAAATTTAACTAAAATCCTAATTAATCATAAAATTCAAAATAAACATATTGTAATTAACAAATAAAACTAACTTAATTGTTTAATTACGATTTTAACTCTAAATTTGAAATTAAAACCCTATTTTAACAATGACACAAAATTAAGCATCTAATTCATGCAAAAGTGAAAATTGAAATGCCTTTCAACAATAAAAGAACTTCAATTAACTATAAAAACAACTAATTAATTCTAATTTAACGCAAAAATATCACAATTTAACAATTAGTGAGCAAAATCGTACACATTCACAATCCAAGTTGAAATTTCATCCTATACACATTTAATTCATCAAATTGAATATATAAATCAATAGACAAGGACAATCTTCAACTATTAAACCATAATTAATCATAAAATCACACAAAATATCATAAAATCCCAAATCCTAAATCATGTCTCCATCACTTATAAGTAAACTAGAAACAAAAATCAAAAAAAGGTTTTAATAATGCTTAGGTAAAAGTACGATAGGGATAATAAAAAAGGTAGTAATGTTAAAGGAAATTTACATAAACAAAATTGCATGAAACTTAGTTTTTCATAACATAGGTCCTTCACATCATAATTCTATTGGTATAATAACTTTAACACAACTCTTTTTTATTTTTTTTAACATTCATAAAAGAAATATTGGACCTATTTAAAATTTTTCAATATAATCCAAGTTCAAGCAATCAAATAAATGTAAATCATTTAGGGTTTAAAAATCATGAACATACTTTCAAGAAAAATAAGGTAAAGGTTATTAATATGGTGATAATCAATGAAAAGGCTAAGTCTTAAAAGTGGTTACTCCTAAGGGATAAAACATGGTAGGATAACCATGAAGAAAATACACTAAAACAAAGGTTAAATCTAAATGCATTTATCATTTTGATGCATCTAATTTAAAAATAAGTTCCTAATATGGATAATAAAAACAAGTTCTAAAATCGTCCAACTATATATGATAACAAACATTAAAGAATCAAATAATAGCGATGTATCTGCTCTTAGACTCAAAAGCTCATAAAAATGCTTCATGTGTGTAAATAATATGCAATTTTATTTCAAATTAGTTATCTTAATGATTACTAAAAATATCACTTATAAAAGTAAATTTATTATAACTTTCATCCTTTTGCATACTAATTCAATGCACTACTAAAAAATAATATCAAGTAGTTTTGGTAGATTTTAACTAAATTGGTATGTCAGTTAATAAGAATTAATAAAAATAGATTACAATAGGCTTAAGAAATTTGAAATTCCTTCCCTGAACTTAAAATTCTACATTGTCTCCAATGTACACAATAAGCACAAATAAACAAAATATCAACAAAAGCACAAAAAATAATGAGAAAGGTAGGAATTAGTACTTCCCTTAATAGGGTTCACGATCATGCAAGTGTTGTGGAAACATGCTAGCTCAACCCCCCAAATTCAAAACAAACTAACTTTTAATCATATAACGAATCATCTGGATTGGGAGTAATCATACAATGAAGCAAAACACATACCCATCAGTAACTAAAGACAGTGGTGAAGGTGATAGATATGCGTCATTTTAGGTGTGCACAACTCAAAAAGAAGTGGGAACAACGTAATATTAGCATCATTGATCGTGCGTCCTAACGCTAATCAAAATTAAAATAACTAGACTACTAGTGTAGTAGTGACGAGTCTAGGTTGATTTCACAGAAAGTGTGTGAAAAGTTTATGAAATGAAATTAATTGGTGTTTACACTAATGGGGGGTGCGCTTTGGATTATTGGAATAAGAAAAATAAAATAAAACTAACTAATAAAAATAAATTAAAGAAAACATGCAAAAATAATAAAAGTGGGGAATTCAGTAGGAACCCAGTTCTTTGGTTCAATCTCGACCTATACCCTGACTAAGCATATTTTATTAATTTGTTGTTCTTTAAATTCTCCTAAAAATTATTAATCATGGGTTAATAATTAACTCGAGTTTTCCCTTAGGTTTTGTTTAATCAATATACGATTGTTAATTAACCTAACCACCGAACAACCTAGGATATGATCTCTAGATTAAATTAGGCAGTAACATTACGAATTAGAAAAATCGATTAATCAATGCAACAACTACATACGATGCGTCATTTAACCTAGGTCATGTTATCCCTAATGATTACGAATCATTAATCGCTACACTTGAATTTCAACATAACAATTACGGATTATATTGAAATTCTAGCAATGGGTTTGAAATTGACAATTCAATGAATGCATTAAAATCAACAAATCACAACACCCAATAGGTTCATACATAAATAACCGAACAATTACAAAAATCCAATTATCTATACACAATACCCAAATTAATTAAAATAGGATAGCACAATCAATTTCTAATGAGAGAAAGAAACAAAAAAATAATTAAAATAATACTTAACCTAAGTCGTCGACGTTGATTTTACCTCCAAACCGGCGTTGGGATGTTAATCTCTTCATAGGTCTTTACTGATAAAAATGCTTCAGTTCCATACTTAATCCCTAGCCAAAAATCCCTAAATAACCTTTACTGTTCAAAGCTTCAAGCCAACGCCTACCTCCAGCCGAAGCCTTCCCTAGCTCCTCTCATCTGCGTCGGCCACTGTTGCTTCAAGTTCTTACTGTGCTTCTATCTACTGGCACTATTCATCGATGTGACCATTAATGGTCTACATCACCTAAAACATTTCTCCTCTGCGTGTTAAACGCCCACAGTTGCGCCTCTACCATTGCGTCACTTGGCTTGCGTTGCGCGTCCCTGCGTTGTATATTGCGTGATTTTGTTGCATCTTTTTCAACGCCGCCCCACTCTGCTTGTTTTCGTCTGCGTGCTCTCCACTTGTTACTTCATGCCTTGCTTGCGTAATTTATTTCTTTGTGCGTCCGCGTGTTGCGCTCTTTAGTGTGCTAATTCATCTACTGTTTATTGACAAGACCATTAAAGGTCACTTGCCAAAATAAACCTTGCTCCCCTCTTTGTTGTCTCTGTTCGGTGATTTAATTTGCGTCATTTCCGTAGAAAATCCTCCTGAAACGCAGCGTCGTCTCTTATGTTGCATGACTTGCGTGATTAATTTGTTGCCTTCTGTCTTGATTTAATTGTCCTCCCACTGAAACGCAGCACTCCACTATGTTTGCTTGACTTTCGTGATTTTTAATCCCCCAAAACTGCTATCTTTTATAGCTTTATTTCTATATTGTGCCTCCTTTTAAATTCTTCACGCTATTCACCTTTGCTATGCGTTTTGACTTTATACGTTGTCGCTTTTATCTCTTTTTCTGATTGCATTAAAATTTTTCTCCTTCTTTATCTCCCAATTTTCGTCTTTTAATTTTCTTTTTCCACTTCATGAAGACAAACGAGTACTGATCTTCAGAAAATGTCCTAATCGGGGTATTTTTGAACCACTTTAATTTGTTTGCTCCTAAATTGTACCTAAAATCAAATATGAATTAAAGTGAGTATCTTAAGCATTTTTATGTCAATAATCGCTAAGTGTAAATGATTAAATATATTAACAATTTAGCACATATCAGAGTTCCTAATATTACTGTTTTTGACAATGACACCAAAACCTTATTGACTAATTTTGAAATTGTCAATACTGAATTCAAATGCAAGACGTAGTTGGAGATAGCACAAGTAAGTATGGGTAGATCTCACGAAGACAATGATTACAAGGAATTATCTCTCTTTTTTTATCTAGCCTACAAACTAGATTTTGGTTTTAATAAAGAAAATAAAACATAAACAATTAAAGTAAATAGGAAATAATAAAAATTGCAGAAGATAAAAGAATGACGCATAGAAACAATCAATATCAAGAATTAGTGTCTAGGTAATGAATCCCCCTAAAATTATTAGATATGGAATTTCCTATCTCATGTTAATAATTCTCTTGAGACTACTAACTCGATTAATGAATTTTTCTATTAAGTTTGACCTTAATCTAGAGGATTTCGACCTATCTCTAGGTTTATAATCAACTCCTTTCAATTATGGTAGATCTATTCATGCATAATATTTCTCAATCTCTATGTTATGAAATCAAATTATTTACTATTATTTTGGATCTATTAGAACATATATAAAATATATAATTGAATCAAAATAGATCAATCCAAAACAATTACATTAAAGAAAAGAACCAAAACATATTATGACACAAACTAGGGTTCATGATACCTAAACAATAAAAGGTGTTTAGTTATGCTTAATAGAAAACGAAATCAAAGATAAAATGGAAGAAAAATGAATAGAAAACAAAATGTTCAAAAATCTAAATCTCCCTTCTTTTTTATTGAATTTTCTTCTATGTTTGAGGTTTGATGTTATAATATATTGTATTTTTATGATTTCTTCTTGTTCTCTATGTCTCTAAATCAATATTGTCCCTTCTGAACATTCTCCACATTTGGATTTGGCTTAAAAAGTTTGCTCCTTTTTGTTTACCTCTATTTACATCTTTTTATAGTAAATTGTAGGGTTTCTTGGGGATAAATGGTCTGATACATGAGTGTGTACTATACTGTGTGTTTTTCCAAAGTCTATAGAATTCACAAATCTATATGGGTTGTGAGATGTACAAGGATTTCAACACGATCGTGTATCTTTACTTTGTTTTAAACTTTGTTTTATGTCACGTTTTCATCTAATTTCTTTGCCTTTTGGTCCTTGAAGGCAATTATTAACTATAAATGCACTTAAAGCAAATTAAGTACGAAATATACAATAAAATTACAAAATATCAAGCAAAATACATCAAATATAGGTGTATAAGTATAGTCAAATATGCATCTATTAGCTATCTCATTTTGCCTCCATTCACACCCTTTTATAGTAAAATTTAGGATTTTTGGGATATACACGGTCACTAATAAAAGCGTATAGGAGATCGTGTATAATCAAAAACACCTAATTTGCAATTTCACACATGCACAGAATGGCCATATATATTAACTTACACTGTCGTCTAACTCCACACGACCAAAACTAAAATTCTTCAATCTTCACACATTTATAAAAACTAACACAATCATTGTACATGGTTATGTAGGTCCCAAGTTTCTTCAAATTTTTGTTCCATGACATGATTTCATCCGAATTCTTCTCCTTTTGATCTATGAAGGTAATTATGACCTACAAATGCACTTAGAGTGAATTAAGTACCAAATATACAACAAAACTATAAAATATCAAACAAAATACATCAAATATAGGTGTATAATTATAGTCAAATAAGAATCTATCAACAAAAGATGTTCAAATATTACCACTAAAAAACAATAGCAACTCAATGAAAGTCCCGTTGATCGTAGGGTCTGGAGAGGTCCCAAAGTACATAGCTTTACCCTAACTAGATGAGAGATTTCGATAAACTCACATAAAAAATATATATACAAATACATATTAAAATAATAAAAATAACAGTTAAAAATAAAATAGATATCAAAATAGACATAAAAGTTGATGAAGATCATCATCATCATCATCATCATCATAATAATAAATATAAATAAATAGACATAAATAAAAATATAAAAATAAGTAATAAAATCAAAATACAATAAATATAGAACAAGATTAAGAATAAGAATAAAAGATAAAAATAGGTAAATAAATACACAAACAAAGAAAGAGATAAGTAAATAAATAAATCAAACAATCCATTATAAGAATATATTTAGGCTAAATATGAAAATGTTTAGGTTAAATGCAAGACATAAGCCACAAAGCCTTGAAGGAAAAATGAAACAGACCCATAAGAAAGAAAAGGACATCTCTATATGAGATCCTTTACCTTTATCCTAAAACACAAAAATTTTTATTAAGGTCCATGAACTCGGTAAGTTCCCACAGAGTTATATCATTTTTTATCAACTCCCCCTAGTTCTTCTTAGGCGTTCCTTTTTTCCTCTTATAGTCTCTATGTACAATCTTCTCATATCTTCTTACTAAAGCATTAGGGTGTCTCCTCGTAACATATTTGAACCACCTAAGCCTTGTTTCTCTTAATTTTTCATTAATATTAGCCACCTTTAATTTGTATCTTACCATTACATTCCTAACCTTGTACCTTTTAGTAAGGTTGCTCATCCAATAGAGCTTCCTTATCTCTGCTACCATTAACTTATAACTATCCACCGGTTTGATAGGCTAGCACTCTGCTCTATAGGGTATGGCTGGCTTAATCTATAAACGATAGAATTTTTCTTTGCTCCTGAGTGGTATGTTCTTGTCACGTAAAACTCATGAATCACTTCTCCATTTAAGCCACCCTGATTTGTTATAATAAACTATGTCTTCATCAATCTCTCCATTACTTTAGATGATAGATATTAGATTATTAAAACACTTTTTCTTTGGTATAACTTCTGAACCAATCTTTACCTCCATATTGGAAGCCACACTATGGCCTGAAAGGTTACACTCTAAGTACTCAGTTTTAGTTTTGCTTAATTTAAATCCCTTCGACTCTAACGTATCCCTCCAAAGTTCTAGCTTAACATTGACACCCTCTATTATCTCATTCACTAAAACAATATCATTAGCAAACAACATACACTAAGGCACATCCCCTTAGATATTTTTGGTGAGCTCATCCATCACTACTGTAATAAAAAAGTGGCTTAATAAAGAGCCTTGGTGTAGTCCTATATTGATAGAAAAATGCTCTATATCTCCTCCTATCATCCTCACTCTAATCTTTACACCTTCATCCTTATCCTTAATAACTTATATATAGGTCATAGAAACTCCTTTAACTTCTAAACAACTCCACGTAATTTCCCTAGGTACTATATCATACACCTTCTTTAAGTTAATAAAACCATGTATAGGTTCCATTGTCTTTCCCTATAATATTCCAATAATCTCCTAAGGAGAGGTAAAGCTTCTGTTATGGACCTTCCTAGAATGAACCCAAATTAGTTCTATAAGATAGGTTCGTCCTTTCTAACTCTCTTCTCAATCACTTTCTCCTATAACTTCATTATGTGATTAAGTAGTTTGATGCCTCTATAGTTGTTATAACTTTGGATGTCTCCTTTGTTCTTATACAAAGTAATTAGAATACTAAGTGTCCACTCATTTAGCATTCTAGTAGACTTAAAGATCATATTAAAAAGCATGGTCAGCTAAGTAAGACCCTCCTTATATAGGCTCTTCCATATCTTTATAAGTATCTTATCAGGCCCTATTACCCTTCCACTCCTCATCTCCCTCAAAGCTTTTTTAATTGCTTCCTTTGTAATATGTCGAAGTAAAGCGACGATACCTCTCGAACAGGCTAAGATCACCAAATGATATGTTTTCCTTTATATCTTCATTAAAAAGGCTATAAAAATATCTCTGACATCTTCGAGCACCTACCTTGCTTTATCTTTTATACAACAAAGTTAATCTAAGTCTCTCACTTTCTATTCCCTCGCTCTTGCCAACTTAAATATATCCTTTTCTCCATCTTTGGTTTCCAATCATTGGTATAATGTAGCATCCCGTCCCCATATTAAGGGTTAGGACCTGAAATTTCAGTACATGGGAGTTTAAAGAGAGATTAGGAAATGCATTTTTCTTATTCATGCATAATGTTAGCAAATATGCACATAAATATTGAATGTTGCACATAAAAAGTAGTACATGCATTTATGGATAACTTCTGGGTATAATTGATTTTAAATGTGATCTTATTGAAAATGAGAAGTTAAGGGAGTAAAAAGAGTGATCCTGGTATGAGTTATGAGAACGAAAGATGTAGAAACCAAATTGGTAGTGATCTGGAAAATGTTCCCTGAGTGTGCTTCGGTCTGCTAGCCATAACGTTTTCTCTAGTTATCCAAACGAGATGATTCTTGATTTGGATTAAATTAGAAAAGTATGGCTACATTTCTTATAAAGACATCGAATTTCAATTCTGTCTCTAAGAGTCTCAAAATTTGTCATGAAGTTAGGAACTGGGTGCAGTACGTTGGTGTATGAGTGGAAAGTTCGTCTTCGAACTTTAGAGGCAAATTTGGAATTGATAAAAATATATATTTTTGCAAAGTTTCCTTCTAAAAAGTTGTAGATCTTTCTTTTATCTTTCCAACGGTATATAGTATGAAAATCTGACATCAAAGTCAAAAGTTATGATGCTTATAAAAGGAGACGTTTAGGCACAAAAGTAAGACGAAGTTTTGAGACAAAAAAGTAAGATGAATTTTTTAGACTAAAAAAGTAAGACGAAGTTTTGAGACTAAAAAAGTAAAACGAAGTTTTGAGACGAAAAAGTAAGACAAAGTTTGGAGACAAAAAAGTAAAACGAAGTTTTGAGACAAAAAAGGTAAGACTAAGTTTTGAGACAAAAAAGTAAGACGAAGTTTTGAGACGAAAAAAGTAAGACGAAGTTTTGAGACGAAAAAAGTAAGACGAAGTTTTGAGACGAAAAAGTAAGATGAAGTTATTGTTCATCTTCTGACTTCTGTTCTATTTGTGAGCCTCTAGAAGATAGAATTTGTCTTCTAGGTCTTCATAAAAGTTGTAGATCTCGAAGTCCTCTTTCCAATGGTCTAAAAACAAAATCAATCTGACAATTTTTGTGAAATTTATAGAAATCGCGCCAAAATAGGTTCATTTTGATTGACGGCATAAACATGGTTGCTTATTTTGTCCATAACTTCTTCTCTAGACTTCCAAATGACATGATTCTTCTCTACATCTCTATCAAGAATCGTAGCCATCTAAACTGAAGTGAGAAAGATTGAGTGAAAAAGTGGGACGGGTACAATGAATGTGTTCTTAAATGATATGAACCGGTGTTAATCCACTGAACATACTTCAATATTTTGATGTTTTCTGGATCAGTAGAGATTCAAATGAGATGATTTTTGATTTGGGGTAAACTAGATACATGGAGCTATGAATGGTATAAAGAAATTGGAATCTAATTCAGTCTCTAAAATATTTAAATTTCATATGGAAGTTATGCACAGTATACTGTTTTGGACAAGAGCAGTCCAAAAATGTTTGAAGTATATCTTTTGAATCATTGAACCAAATGGAATGTTTTTGGTGGCATTAGAGACTTAAGACTATGGGGGATATTTTTCTAGAAGAAATGCTATGTCAAAAATGTTCAAGGGTATTTTTGGCAAGACACTTAAGTTTAAAAGAACATAAGCCTATAAGGAAGGATAAAATGGACTTTTTGGACTCATTAAGGGCATAATTGGAAGAAGTATTGTCTTGCTTATAAATAAAGAGGAAAACGTGAATGAGAATATTCTATATAAGCAAAATATGTGGATGAGAAAAGAGATAAGAGAGAGAAAACATGAAAAATAATGAAAGAGAGAAAGAAGAGAGAACAAGCTAGGGTTTTAATTCCCTTAGCCCTTAAAAGAGATTTTGAAGCTGTTAAGAAGAGAAAAAGGAAGAGGAAGAAAAGAGCTTCCAATTGAGCTAAAGATCCCTTCATTTGGTGAAGAATGAAGGTAAGATTATTTTGAAACTTTTAGGTTTTTGAAAGGATTTTAGTTTGTGGAGTTTAGAAAATGTTTGGGTTTAAGTATTTTTAGAACCAATCCTAGTTATTGTGCTTTGTGGGATTTTCAATTGAAAACCTTATTGAGTGGGATTTTTTTTGTTATTGTATAAAGGGATCAAGAGGGACAAGAGGAGTAGCAGGAAAGAACCCTTGATACCTTAAGTTGTTGTAAAGAGAAGAGGCATTTTGAGCAAGTTAAGTCTTTAAGCAAGGAAATTATGGTGGGTACATGTTAACAATAGAATCAATAAGCCAATACTGTTTTCATTAAATCAAAGAAGTTTGTTGATTTCAATTGCTTCATAAGTGTTGCATTTATTGTTATGAATGATTTGAAAAATCATTTTATGATTCGGTATATGAACTTTTTGATGTATGTCGAAATAAAGACGGAAATGCATTGAAACATTTTATGTTATGCTTTGAAAAATGTCATGGAATCTTGTATAAGTGATTAAGAGAAAGTATGAGCATTTGATAAAACGATTTTGAGCATGATTATGTGCTTTTGTATGGGTGAGAGTGGAACTATTCTGTTCGTCACGTGCAAGTTGACAAGAGTCTTCTCTCGGCTGCCCGCTTGTGGCATATGAGCTCCGATTTGGACTCATTCTGTTCATGGGGTAAACCTCGATTTCTCCATTCTATTTCCATGGGACCCTCGAGCCATTTATTGTGCATTACATCTGTGAATTGTCAAGTTGATGCATTCATGTTTTGTAAGTTGTGAATTTTGACTGCATGACAAGAATTTTGAAAAGCAAATATTTTTACGATTCAATAAGACATTTTTTTAGACAAGTAAATGTTTCAAGGTTTTGCTTATCTTTTTATTATAAACTGTTACCCATGAGCTTTCAAGCTCACCCCCCTCTCTGTCCCATGCTCAAGTGATAACTAAACAAAGATCAAGTGTTCGAGAGCCTAAATAAATTGTTCTTTTGCTATTTAGTAGTTCTTGCAACTTTTGTAATTTGAGATTTCGGATTAGGAAGTATTGTAGCTTGAAAGGCCATTATAGCTTTGTAAAACTCTTTGGTTTAGGGTATCAAAATGTGAATGATGACTATGGCTTGTGAGTAATGGATTAAAGAGTATGATTATATTGTTTCCCAATACACAAGAAGATAAATCGATGATGTTCAAGCTCACGTTCAGTATCAAAAGTTCGGCTTCGAAAATGGTGCCCAACATGCGTGGTATCAGAACCCAGTATTAGGATCTTATACGGGCAACCTTCAGACATGCGTCAATCGCAAGAGCGATTGCTAAGAGTTAAGGCCAATAGAATTAGTGAGAAAAATAATGCCTTGATAAAGTTTATGGTAAGGAAAGTTTGTGTACATTTAGCAATTAGAAATATGGCTTAGTCCGATATGTTAGACATAGATTTAGTATTTGTGATTATCTTAGTGAATAAGGTGATGAAAATTTTGTTGTGGATATGTACTTGAATTGATATGGATGTGAAAAGGATATCAAGAATTGACTGAGAAAGAATAGAGACATAGGTGGAAATGACAAGATTTAAGGAGTACAAGTAAAGAGGCATTGAAACGTTGAACTAGGAATTTAACATGATTGTTTAATTGAGGTGATAATAGTTGTGATTTAGCATAAGAATATGTCTGTGATATAAAACTGGAATGTCATGATGATTAAGGATCAACGATTTGAAATTGATTAAGGATATGAATATGGAAGATCAAAGAGATGACAATAGGAAAATGAGACATAAATGAGGAATTAAATTAGAAGGGTCATTGCAAATATTGTCAAAGACCAAACAAGATCATAGTATCATTTGCGTTAGATATAATTTAGTGATTGTAGGGAACTAAATCTCTGGATAGAATGGGATCAATTTGGTGATACACACCTATAATGCGACGATGATAGCATTTAGTTGATAAAGATTGTATGAACAGTATAGATGACTGTATAAGGAAATCATTTTCGGAGGAGATTTTTTTTATTAAATTACGTTAAACAAATCATATAGTGTTATATTAAGAATGATCAATGAAGAAACAAATCAGGAATGATTATGAAATAATTCAAAAGTGAGTGCTAGAGTCTTATTCCTGATAGAAACTCAAGCATGAAATGTAGGATATACCACTAAGAGTGTATGCATTATGTTGGTATAAAGTATCCAACTATGTGATCTGATTCTTGAATTAGAGGTGACGTTATTGTAAGAGATCAGTCAGGTAAGAATTTCGAGGTCGAAAATTTTTAGTGGGGGAGAATTGTTGAACCCCAAAATTTTCTTGGAAAATTAGAATTATTGAATGAGAAATTTTGTGATTAGTCATGAGTAAAGCGCAAATAAATGAAAGTTCTCGAACCAAGAATTTATAGACAAGAGTAAAGTAAGGATTGAGACAAGTGGATAGATTCATGATTTACTATGGTGTTCTTGGTGGATAAGAGATTTTGAAATAGAAAGAATTAAGGTGAAAGTTAGAAGTGAAACGAAAGCAAAAACGAAGTTCAGAATGAAGAGTAAATGACGTAAAAAACAATGATCTTGGTATGAGTTGTATTAAGGAAAGATTCTGAAAGAAATTGGTAGATGATCTGGAAAATGTTCACTGAGTATGCTTCATTCTTTTAGGCACAACGTTTTTTCTAGTTGTCCAAACGAGATGATTCTTTGTTTCAATTAAAATAGAGATATATGGCTATATTTCGTATGAAGACATCGAATTTCAATTCTGCCTCTAAGAGTCTCAAAATTTGTCATGAATTTAAGAATTGGGTGTATTACATTGGTGTCTGAATGGAAAATTCATCTTCGGCCTTTAGGGGAAAATTTGGGATATTTATAAATAGATTTTGGCAAAGTTACCTTCTTGATAGCTGTAGATATTTTTTTACCTTTCCAACGGTATATAGTAAGGAATTTTTGGACATCGGAGTCAAAAGTTATTATTTTTTTAATTGGAGATGTTCTGTAGACTGCAAAAGTAAGACGAATTTCTAAGACGAATTTTAGAGACGAAATTCTAAGACTAAGTTGTAAGACGCAAAGTAAGACGAAGTTGTAAGACACCAAAATAAGACGGAAATGTAAGATGAAGTGAAAGTAAGACGAAGCAAAAGTGAGACGAAGTGAAAGTAAGACGAAGTTAAAGTAAGACGAAGTGAAAGTAAGAAGAAGAAAAGTAAGACGATACAAATGTCAAGAGATATAATTGGCCTTCCAGATCTTCATGAAATTGTAGATCTTGAAGTCTTATTTCCAATGGTCTAAAAACGAGATCAATCCGACACCTGTAGTGAGAGTTACGGCCATTGCGTCAAGGCATGGACAATATGAGTAAAGATATGAACATGTTGGGTTCTTTTGGCCATAACATCCTCTCTAGACCTCCAAATGACTTGATTCATGAACCATTGGTTTCATAAGACATTGATCTACATCTGCAAAAAGAATCATGGCTATCTGAAATGAATGGAGAAAGATTGAGTGAAAAGAGTGGGATGGGTAGAGGGAGAGTTTTCTTCAATAATATGAACTAGATGTTTTACTGAACATACTTCAGTATTTTGATGATTTCTGGAGCTCTACAGATCGAAATGAGATGATTTCTGATTTGGCATAAACTAGAGACATAGATCTACAAAGAATATGAATGATGTGAGTTGTAATTCAGTCCCTAATACTTTCATGTTTAGGATGGGAGTTGTGCATAGTATACTATTCTGGACAAGAGCAATAAAAAAAATGTTTGAAGTATATCTTTGGAACCACTAAACCAAATTGAATGATTTCAGTGGCATTAGAAACTTAAGACAATGGGGGATATTTTCTAGAAGAAAGTATTATGTGGGAATGTTCAAAGGTATTTTTGGCAAGACACTTAAGTTTAAAAGAACATAAGCCTATAAGGAAGGATAAAATGGACTTTTTGGACTCAT
>JANZLX010000002.1:29201182-29221887 GCA_025531955.1 Erythroxylum orinocense
ATTTAATTAGGCAGTAGCATTACGAATTAGGAAAACCAATTAATCAAGGCAACAACCACATACGATGCGTCATTTAACCTAGGTCATGTTATCCCTAATAATTACGAATCATTAATCGCTACATTTGAATTTCAACATAACAATTACGGATTATATTGAAATTCTAGCAATGGGTTTGAAAGTGACAATCCAATGAATGCATTAAAATCACCAAATCACAATACCCAATGGGTTCATACACAAATAACCGAACAATTACGAAAATCCTATTATTCATACACAAAACCCAAATCAATTAACATAGGATAACACAATCAATTTCTAATGAGATGAAGAAACAAAAAAATAGTTAAAAAAATACTTAACTTGGATTATCGGCGTCGATATTACCTCCGAACTAGTATCGGGACGTCTAGCTTTTCATGAGTCTTTCCAAAAAATTGCTTCAGCCCCTATTTTGTAGCCTCAATCGAATACTCCTTATTTTCTTCTTCACTGTCAACAAAGCAACCCTTCTCCTCTACTGTTGATGATGTGACAAATAAATGTCACATATCAACTAAAACCTTCTGCTTACGTTGTTTCCTCCTGGCTGCGCCTGTTGCATCTTGTAGCTCGTAGCGTCTCATGTCTCCTATTGCGCGCTGTCCCCTACTCCACAGCTTCTCCAGACGCAAGCCAAGCCGCAGCCTCCCACGCTTGCACCAGCGCCTAGAGATTCTTGGCTTCTTGCGCCTGCGTGATTTTGTTCCTCTTTATTCCCTGGTTTCTATTGTGTCGACACCTCTCTATTTTATTTGCCTTTTGTTGTGCCTTCAGCTGCATCAGTTACGTATTTCCCCCTTGTGTGTTGCCTTCCCAACTGATTTAATTCTTGTCTTCCAACCCTCCTGTGCGTCGTCGTAGCTTGCGTCTCCGGCCTCTCTCCACGCTGCATTTTGCCTTGATTTATTCTTCTAATTTTTTTCTCCCTTGCTAGCACTGTTGCCCCCTTAATTAATTTTTGCGTCACTTCCGTTAATTTGTTGTCCCTGCATATGCGTTGTCACGTTACTCCTCTTTGCATGATTTAATTCCTCTCTAACGCTATTGTTTCCATTAATTTGTTGAGTGCCTTGCGTGATTTTACTCTATGCGTCCCTGATGTGCAGTGATAATACCATTTAATTTGCAACCTCACTTTCCCTTATTAAATGCTGCGCTTTTTTTATAAAACACCTCTGCGTTTTGGTTGAGAATACCAACTGCTTCTGCTTGTCAATTTAATGTTCCTCTTCTACTTTGTCCTCCATGAAAGCAAGTAGTTATTAATCTTCGGAAAATGATCATATGTCGTGCTTTCGACTCACTTTAATTTCTTTGCTTCCGAATTATACCTAAAACAATATATAAATTAAAGTGAGTATTTTAAGCATTTTTATGTCAATAATTGTTAAGTGTAAATGATTAAAAATATCAACAATTAAACACATATCAATCCTTAAGACAAAGGATGAGATCTTACTTAATATAGGTCAATGCATATGACAATGAGAGAGATTGAGAGGGAAGAGAAGAAAGATGAAGCAAAAGGGCAAAATTAGTAAAAGAAGAAAAAAAAAATCAAGATGCAGAGAGATAAATGATAATTGATAACAATTGTCTACAAGTGAACTGAATAGACTAATTTACAAGAACAAGGCTGGTATGAACTAAGACAAAGACGTTTTAGTTCTATTTCAATGAACCTTTCAATTTTTTTTTTCCTTTCATGATGTTTTGCAATGAAAATTTTCAAATTTGCTTTTTTAATGATTTAAAAATTGAAACAAAGGTTTAAAAGGTTCAATTAGTATTAGACCATTATAAAATCGATCAAAGATTGAACAAAATTGAAAATTTTAAAATATGATTAAAAGAGACTATTTTTATTCATTAAAATTTAATTTAAAATATTGTTAAATAAAAATTAATTAATTAATCTTGGTTTATAAAAACTGATTAATTTAAGAAAATTAATTGATTGATTAATAAATTGATTCATTTTTAATAATAAAAGTTATTATTTATTAACGTAAATTGAAACGACCCAAAAAGTTGATTAATTAAATTTTTTATTTCTTATTTATTATTTATTGATTGAACATTTAAACCTTAAATATTTCCTTTAACCGGTTCAATGTTTGGTCCAATTTTTAAATGATTGGTTAAAACTTAACTAACTATTTGTACAATTTATAATTTTATATTTTAAATGGTTAATTACAAAAAAGTCTAAACTTTACTCAATTTTACAATTATAGCTTGAACTTTAAAAAGTAGTAATTAAATATTCAAACTCTTAATTTTTTCCAATTCAAGCCTGACATTAATTTTCCATTAATGTTGCTGACGTGTCTTGTCACGTGTTCCAGAAACCCTAAACACTTATACATGTCAGACTTAAATAAACTAACTAATTAAGTTTAACTAAACTACGTCATTTTGGGATTAAAATCTCTAAATCAAACTTGCTGTCAATTGTTAAAATCCCTAAATCGTATTTTAGTTAAATTTAATTAGTTAGTTTAATTAAGTATGACGTATATAAATGTTTAAGGTTTCTGAAACACAGACAAGTCATGTCAGTAATGATAATGGAGACACTAAAATCGAGCTAGAATTAAAAAAAATTGAAAGTTAAGTATTTAATTGTCACTTTTTAAACTTCGTTATATAATTGCAAAATTAAATAAAGTTTGAGACTTTTTTTCATTAACCTTGCTTTAAAATAGATAATATATAACATGTATTCGGCATAAAAGAAAACATTAATTAAATTTTTTATGGTAAAAATATCATGTAAAATGTACAATTATTTTCAAATTTATTTTTAGTGCAAATTAAATATAATAATATATTTAAGCTAAAAAATAGCCATTAATTCAATTTTTTATTTGAATAAAAATTTAATAATAAAGAATAATAAGAATTGAAATAATAAATAACTATACTTTTTACCAATGTTTAAAAATCAAACTGGACATCGAATCGGTCAAAGGATTTAAGATTTAAATGTTCAAATGGTATTAAACAGTTATAAAACTGATATATAATAAATAAGAAGTAAAAATATAAGAGAAATTAAAAATAAAATATTTTGTTGAAATAAAAAATACACATCAATGTCTATTATTATATCATGAACTAAAAACAAATCAACTCTAATAATTCAAACTAAATCTTAGTCTAATATAAAACTTAAAATAACAATAAAAATCAAAATTGTATTTCTAAAGGAGTTTGTGTCTCATTATCTTTAAAAATTCTAAAGTATCCAACGTCATCTAAGACTAGTAAAGTACATTTTCATCCAAAATATTTGCATCAACTTCTTCAATTGCATTCAAATAATTTTTCTTTTTAAAACAATCCTCTCTTTTAGATTTCAGTTAAAAAATAAGGTTAAAATATGTGTATCATAAATATTATATATAAACTAATCAAATGTTATTTATACGATAGTTTAACTCAATTTTTAAATTCAGATGAAACTAATTAAATTTGGAACAAATTAATAATTTATTATAATTATTTTAAATTATTATTGAATTAAATTAAATTAATTCAAGTCAAATTTATGAATTAAGTTACATTATCATTTTATTTATATTTTATTAGTCTATTATTGTTTATATAGCGTGTAATTGAAATTATTTTGTAATTAAAATATATGAGGAAGGATCTTTTCTTTTAATTAAAAATAAAAAATTTACTCAAGAAATTTATATATTTTACTTTAAGTCTAGAAGACAAATATTTATAAAAATTAAATAAAATATAAGAAAGGGATAAAAGGAGGAAAACTATTACCCACCTCCATGATGTAATGTGAAGATGTTAGTTTTTAGCTGGATATCTCTCTATTCCCTACCTTACATGTCCCCTCAACTTTTTCTAAGAGAAGATTCCAATGTTTCAATTTTAATTTATTGTCTAATTTTTTTAATGATATTTGCAAAATAATTTCACTGATCAATTGCTCTTTTTTAGCCTATAAATCACATCTTTAATAACCACTCAAACCTCCTTTCCTTTTCTTCTCCTGTAATTGCTCCTCTTTTGCATCTTTCTATTGTTTTGCTTCCAGATATTTTAACATATTAGTTCATTAGAGCTCTGGCTTTGAACTCATGAATTAGATGAATTCATGAGGTAGAATGCAACAAAATATACGCTAACCCAAAAACCGATTGTGGCCAATCATGCCACTCCAACAGTGACAATCCAGTCTGCTCATGTGGTAGGTTGACAATTATCAATGCTGAAACAAATGCGGTGCCGTCACAACCTTCTTTTCTGCCTTTTCCATTCTTTATTTCTTCGATTACAGATCAAATGATACAACAAACTATCTGGCACCCAGCCTATTTATTATGCTGCACAAAACTGGAATATAACATTGATGTCACCTAATATTTGTGGGGAGGCAGTTTAGGTGCAAGGAATTGAGCTATAGACTGAACAAGGGTATACAATAAAGTACTACTTCTAAAACTGCACAAGGCGTGGTATGGGATTGAACTGCATATTGCTCTCTGATCCTAACTAGCTTCCTTTAGTTCACTTGCGCGCTGCATGGTAAAGCTCCACATAATCAAGAGCAGGCCTGTTCCAAGACCAGTCCTGCTGCATTACTCTTCGACACAATGAGTGAAACCAATCTCGAGCTTCATACCAAGTAGTAAGTGCCCTGAAATTTTTAATGGAAATGACTGTTGAGTGTAACACCAAAGACAAAAAGATGTGGACATAAGGTCATGCAGGTCATCAAAGAACTAGGAAGTCCCACCTTATGTGGACTTAGAGTAAGTACTATGCCTTTAGGTTTCAGAGGAAGCAGGTACATGCAAGAATTGATATTTCTTATCCTTCCTCAAAACATATATGAAGTTATTGCATAGAAAATTATGATAAAAAGAAAATTTCCCTAACAAGTAGAACCAACATGTTACCAGTCCTCAATTACTAGTCAAGGTAGTTGATGGGGCTTTTTCATTTCTTCTTGGAGATGGGTGGGGAAGATTGGACGTAGGTACACCTGAAACCTCATGCATTAACCTGCTTTAACTATTAAGAGTTGACTTACCTGTTTAGAGCATAATCAACACCAGCAGCATCAGCACCATCAAAGCTAAACCCATTTGGTTCAAGCCCTTGTGCTTCTGCTCTCTCTTTATCGTGGTCAACATCAAACACAGTGTCATAAAGGCCTACAGAAGAGTAGCACGAAAATGAACATTCAAATGTTCACTAGCGATAGCTACTGACCAAAAAAGGTACCTAAATATACTTGCAGCCTTAGACTAGTGAAGAGCAAGATGAATCAGATGCTAATTTTGGTCGGGTGGATGCAACAAATGCTACATTCAAGTAAGAATAACAAAGATATAAGAAATTTTCTTATATCAAGTAAACATTATCGTATAAGACACATAGCATAATAATGCAACGTCTCAAATATTTTTATGGTTCTATACTAGCAGATTGACATATAAAGTTTTAGTTCTCTTAAAGAATATGTACATTAAGTTCTTTGACTAGAATAACATGAAATATCCCTAAATTTTGAAGTAACAATCAAGAACTATGCATAGGGAAAATGAAATACATGTCTGATATAAGCATCAAGTTTGTAATCTGGAATAACAGAAGTGATGTAAAAGACAATTTACGGTTTAAAAAATAATAGAAACTCCAAGCAAGCAGTCAAAGTCAATGAATATACTGCAAAGAATACTGCAAATGTTAATAGAATGTGAAGTTGTAAGGGTAGATTAGCAGTAATACGCAAACACACCTCCAGTTTTTCGAACCACAGGTATCGAACCATATCTCATAGCTGTGAGTTGGGTCAGACCACAAGGCTCAAAAATTGAGGGGACTAGAATGAAATCAGCACCGGCATATATCTACAAGAAAAAAAAAAAGGAAAATAGAAGAGGGAAAGGAGGCAAAAGAGAGTGAGAGAGTTCAACATCAGCTAGGTCAAATGACGAGAGCAAAAGGTAGTATCAGCAGACCAGAATTTCAATTTTAATATTTCTTGGGAACATACCAAGTGTGAAAGTGGCTCATCATATGTCAAACAGAGGCGAGCAGAGTCCCAATGACAAGAATGCAGTTGGTTGGACAAATTCACAAAATCATTTTGAATACGTGGATCTGGAGCTGAACCCAGTAATACAACCTGCAAATTAATTAATCAAATTAGATATGACAAGAAAAACCATGAACTTTGGCTCTAGTTGTGGACTTCCCTTTTTGTATAATAATTTCCAAGGCTTAATTGTGAAGACATTACATCTATAAACAAATTTAGAACAAAAAAAAAGTAGTAGGAATGGGCTATGACGAAGTATATTATCAGCTGCTAAATAAGTGGTTAGATGCTTTGCCCTCACATGTTGTGATGAAACTTTAAGACTAAGAAACCATGGTTATTGAAACTCAAAAGTAGCAGAAGGATGAACTGTCCTATAAAAAGGTTCAGATTCGTTTACAAAGATATGAGACTTGCCTCATTCTGGACTCCTTTTATGTGATACATGACAATGAAGTTAATAATATTAACTAAATTTACAAAAGCAAAAAGTATTGTTAGATGAATCAACATTTTCACAGAAACCACATTGTCATGCACTTGACCAAATTTGGGAAGGGCTGACAGATATAAGATTTAAATGACTTTGATGTTCTACATGTCAATAAATAGATAACCATGAGAGCATACCAAAAGTGGTAAATACAGGAGAAATATAACCTGTCCGTTACGATCTAAAGTGCGCGAAATAGCATGCTTAATGAGATGAATTCCCTTCTGATGCGTCAACCGAGTAATGATTCCTAATAAGGGCATATCAGCCAGCTTTAAACCAAGCCTTCGCTGTAATGCCTCCTTTGCAGCTCTTTTGCCTTCAACAATATTCTCATATGTATAAGGTACCTGGATAACATGCAACAAATCAAATAACCACAAGTGCACCATGTAAACTGAAGAATCTCCAGATGTGATCTTTGTGGCAAATATTGCAATAGACAAAGGGAAAAGGGATGCATTTAGTTGTATATAGTCATATTTTAAACATAAATAATAAGGGTAAATTTGGGAAGGCTTATAGCTCTGAATGGAGAATAAATTTCTAATTACGGTTGATAAAGCTAGGAAGGCAGTCAGTACCACGCTACCATGCATGATTATGAAGTTGAGACATTTTTTGAAAATGTGATCTTTCTTTAAGATGTCACCATCATAACTAAGTCAAAAATGGTAATTCATCAACTAAAAAGCATGGAAGGAACAATATTTCTTTAAGATGACACCACCGTAACTAAGTCAAAAATGGCAATTCATCAACTAAAAAGTATGGAAGGAACAATAAGTAACAATGAAAAACAAGAAACTTAGTCATGCCAGAAAATATCAGATACTTACAGGAATGAAATTGTCATTATACGGATCCCATATATCAGGATCTATTCCGTTAAGTATGCCATGGAACTTGTGGAGATAAGGAGCAACTACAGGATTTCCAGCAACCTCCCTTGAATATGTGGGGGAGACCTGTAAATTCAACAGCATGAAATAGGAAAGAGAAAAGTGATCATATCTCACAAATACCCCATCTTAAGATATATATTAGAGATAAAAGATGAAAACACAGGACAACGGTTTTGCAAACCCTCTTATGTATCGTAAGCAAATTCAAGTTCCTTGCATTTATTATTTTTCTCTAAGCAATTTGATTGAAAAGTGAAAACAAACATGATGCATTAACTCACAGTTGTAGCCTTGTCAGCGTATGCCATAGCTTTTCCAATATTGCTTGCCCCAAATTCAAGGTTATGAATAGTGAAGACCACTCGAGCTTTACTAAGACCATAGTGCATATAATGATCCTTAAATAACCATGCAACTGGTGCACTAGACCAATCATGGCAATGAATGATATCCTGCAATTATGAGGCAGCCATTAGCATAGATCAAGAACAATCAATTTCAAATTCTAATTTCCAGGTTTAGACAGAAAATAGTGAATACTGACCTATTTGTAGACTAAGTTACTAGAGCTTCCTAACCAGCAATTCTTGCATCTCCTTCCCTGATTTCTTATATGTTCTATATGCCTAAATTACTTATTTTCCCTAAGATATTATGGTAGATATTGCCATGGCATTAGTAGTTATCTTAAAGAAGAGAAAAATGCAGCATTCCTAAAGCAATGACTTGCCAAGAAACTTTGATGAAAAAAATTAAAATATTGAGTTACTATGACCCTATACTGCTACAACAATTATTGCCTTCCCATTTTTCTTTCATCATTGAAATGCCAGTGAATATCATATGACAAATCAATCTTATTTACCAGTAGCTAGTGGAACTTTACCGGGTGAAATCCACTCTGGAGTAAAAACTCAAGGGCCGCATGGCAGAAGAAACCAAACCTCTCCCCATCATTTTGGCATCCGTATATGCATCTTTTCCAAAACATTCTGCAAAACGAAATGCAGTAGGAGATCCCTCAGACTTGCCATTTGCACTAACTAAAATTGGTGGGATATAACAATGATGCAGAGCACAGGGGCAGACATACACATAGAATAGGAGGTTATCTGTGAGCTTTCTTTTCATTAACTAGATGCCATGAGTAGGTTCTTAGCCAAACTAGTTGAAATTGTTATTTTAAAAAGTGTGTTAGTTGTAAAAATCGAAGCAAGAGATTGAGCTCAAGTAATGAGTTTTCTTTTTGTCACACAAAGAAGATATTATAAAAATTTTAAAATCGGAAGAAGGAATGGGCTGATAATTTCTTCAGCATGTTTAGAGTCAGAAAGATATTACATAGAGTAAAATAATGGATCCATAACAACGATATCGCAATGCGGAAAATCCATGATTCTACTGTTCAATGCCATAGCTCTTGGTCCTTTCAATTTCATTACCAATACATTGAATTGGATAATGCAATGCCTTAAAGAAACGATGTGACTTTATCTTGAAGAAGATGAATACAAATACCAAGCAATTGTCAAGAGTTTTGATCTTTTTCAACATTAGCATCCCCAATAAAGCGGACAAGTTCCAGTACAGGCCCTAAAGTCACTAAATCGCTACCAGAGAGAATTAAGCTTAGTATAGAATGCAAGTCCATAAGAACAGAGAGTGAAAGAGACAGAGAATCAACAGAAAATGACAGCAAATTTATCTCATAAATGGAAGCAGATAAACATAAATTCATAGTACCACATAACTTTTCACACTGCATCTAAACAAAGAATTTACCCATTCTGAGGCTCCAAAAAATAGACAGAAAGGCCTTCCACCTTCCCAGACCATACTTTAATTTCAGTCCCACCCCATGAATAGCTTCTCTGGAACTGCATATCCTTTACCTAAGCCAAATCATGTTACAGTTAAGAGTGGTATTCAATATACGATGCTTTCAGAGAATCTTCAAAAACTCCATCTTGACAATAACACACCATAATTTTTTAGCATCCTTATCATAAAAATTAAATTTCAGTTAAGAAGCTCTTGTTGGTATTAGATCAAATGGAATTCCTAACTGGATATCCATGATGCTCGTGAAACAACAAATTGCATGATATGATTAAAACAACCATACCCGCGCAAGCATGTGGTATTGTATGTGGAAAAAATAGTGTGAAGCGGCAAGTGAACAATCTAAACACTTGTCATCTCAAACTGCCGTAAAAGATTTTAATCACAAAGTGTTGTAGTTGGCAGCTTCTATTAGATAAAAATTACTTTTTAAAGATAACAATTATGTGCAAAATTAATGACAATAGCATAAAGATTAAGCTGAATAATCTGGATAGAAGTCATGCTTACATGGCTATGGTTCAGACAGTCATACTTGGGAAGGATGATGTCCACACTGTGATTAAGATCTTGCACAGCACGGGAAAGACTGGTAACCACATCACCAAGGCCACCAACCTATACACAATTTTCACAAGACAGGAATCTGAAAGTAAGAATTATGTCTGGTGAACTTGTCAAGACTTAATAGAAGGTGACAAGAAAAGATGCACAGAATGCAACTTGCAACTTCTTGTTCATGATGCAATTTGATGCAAAATATAATTAGTTCAATTTTCCTTATTAGAAATCAAGTATTTCTATTTTAATTTGTCTTTGCTAGTTTAGGGTTTGTTTTCAACCTTTAAGAAATGAAACTGAACTGATCTTTTAAAGTGTAAAGCTTCTTTTCTAGAAGAATTCTTCTACATACAAAATAAAGCAAGAAAAAAAAATTAGATGAATTATTTATAAGTAATGATACATACATACATATATATATATATATATATATATATGCAAATTGAAGGTATACTAAATAGGATCCCTATAATTAAGCTTATTTAATATATGCATTTTGCAACTCTTCCCCCAAGCTAGAGCACATATATAAATCAGGCCCAGCTTGTTATGAATATAATTGACCCGAGCCCCATTTATAGGCTTTGTGAAAATATTTCCCACTTGTTTTTCCGTTTTATGACAATGGGCCAAATCGAAAAATACTACAGAAATGATGTCGTTTTGGTATAACTAACCAAAATGACATTTTGGCATTTTTGATCAGACATTTCAGGATTGGCCGGGTCGGCAGCCTAGACTTGAATCCAACTCGAAACTTGGTCAACCTAGACCTGTGCTGTTGACTTTGTGCCATGCATGGCCCGGTCAAAACTAACAATCCTATCCACTTTTTACGTATCTTGTGGAGAACAAGATTTGTTGCACCTTTTCATGAACGAAATGACAATCAATTTCAATGTATTAGTTTGTTCATAAAACATATGATTAGAAGCTATATAAAGAGTAACTTGATTATTACACCACAACTGTACTAGTATTGAAGCTTTAAGACCAACTTCACTTACAAACTGATATATTTACATTATCTCAGACACAGACAGTTGCATATACTTACGCAGAACCTGAGATAAAAAGGAATTAAATGACCTAACATGGTTGGTGACATAACTAAGAAAGCGCTTATTGAAGTATTTGATAGGAAAGATGGATCCGCATCTATGTTTAGATTGGATGGTGGGCAGGGATGATTATTTTGATTGTTTCAAATGTTGGACGATTGAAAGGTTTGACTTGCAGAGATAAAACTTATTGAATATGCAAAAATTTGGTGGAGAATAGTGGATGATAGATTGCATAAAACAGGACAGCCACTAACTATTGATTGGGAAGAGATGAAGCTAAAGCTAAGGCCTAAATAACTGCCTTCATATTACCAAGATGACCTTCAAGATCAACTTACTATGTTTCGCAATTGAGCTATGACTATTACACAGTATAGCAGGAAGTTTGATAACCGTTCCACTCAATGTGATGGAATGGAGTCTTAAAGATAACTCATATCTCATTGAATAGTTTACCAGCAGAAATTTGGAAAGAACTTATAGTGCAAAGGATTTACATTCTTATAAATGCTTATCAATTAGCATTAAAAGTGGAGCTGTATTTGTAGTCTTAATATGTCAAGGGTTGAGTGATACCTTTTTAGTTGGTGGATATACAAATAAAATTCATAAATAATGGCAAGTTAATGCTTGTGATTACTTGTGTTCTTGATGTTTACGTGGGGAAGAAGCCATATACTTTCATTATAGATACATCTCTAAATTAAAATTAACATGAAGACTCTCACTGGTAAGGCAATTGAATTGACATTGAGCCGACTAATACCATTAATCGGATCAAGGGGAGGGTTGAACAAGCTCCCATGTGCACCAAAGGTTAAACCATGTGGGAAGCAGCATATAAATAATAAGACAGCCCGTGACTACAATTTTGGGGTGGCTCGGTGCTCACCTTATACTTGCCCTGAGAGGTGGTGGTTTAGTCTTGTTATAGCTAAGTCTTAACAAGTTAGTAAAGCTCTGTGTAGCTTATTTCTAACTGTATGTAGCTTGTATATAACTCTTGATTGCCTTTAAGGCCTAATTCATTATATTTTCTCCAAAAAAAAATTGTAGAGGCACACGATCTTGAAGAATGTGAACCTAAAGTTAGGGTGTCGTTGAGAGACAACTAGAGAACAACTCTCATCAAGTTAGGCAAAATGATATATTATAAAATGAGATTCGCAAACTTC
The DNA here is from genome assembly GCA_025531955.1 of Erythroxylum orinocense. Taxonomy (NCBI): domain Eukaryota; kingdom Viridiplantae; phylum Streptophyta; class Magnoliopsida; order Malpighiales; family Erythroxylaceae; genus Erythroxylum; species Erythroxylum orinocense. Next base: position 29,213,344 of record JANZLX010000002.1, read on the forward strand.
AGAAATATTTTCTAGATATCTGTTATTGTGATTCCAATAATTTTGTCTCTTTCAAATCTTAACTGTGATACAAATCACAAGAGGAATTCTAATTATATCATTTTATTAATTATTTATTTCATAAATTACACCCTTAAAACCCTATATCCCATGACACAAAGTTTTTAGCAATCTCTAAATTTTACAATTTATACATATTTTATCACATTGTCAGCATGTCCTTTGTTTGTCCTACATCACAACTGATCTCTTATAGAGGTAGGAAGAATGCATATTCGAAAATACAATAAAAAGTATTAAAGAACATAAAGGGTCGATTTCTTTACTCCTTTAAAAGTACAACTAAACAACTTTTCCATAGAATCTAATGATATAAAAACAATGTAAGTTATCTTTTATATAAGTTAGAACTTTCTACTACTTGTATTTACTCTAATTTGGAATATGAATAATATGAAATTGTTAGCCTGTCTTTTTATTCTCATGCAAACACTACAATGCTTGATTGAAATTTTTATATTTGATTAAACTTAGCCTAACTCTACTCCAAAAGTCGGATGGAAGATTGCCCATGCCTTAAAAGGCTTTGCTATATTCTAGCTCCTTGGTGTTGTAAGATAGTTAAAACACTTAACAACCTTACCCCTGACTAGTAAAGAGATTGTTTTTTAATCATCCACGTAAAAAAAAAAATAATAATAAATAAAATATGAAATAAGTAACAAACTAAATAATATGATAATAATAATAATTAGGAAAAAGCTTTGGCTAAATCCCTAAGAGGTAAGTATTAAATATAAAGTTTAGGCCAAACATTTATTTCAAAACTAGTTACGTCTCAAAGTACTAATAATTTCATTAGTTTAGTCTTCAGCCAAGGCATCACTATAAGACAAAGATATGTTGTACCACTTATAAACACTCTTTACTATCAAAAATCATAATATTATTACCTCGTCCCTATATCTCCCCATATCTTTGTAAGTTTCCATTCCTTCTTGCTCTCTTTTCTTCTCCTCCAGTTATCTTCTCTCTCTTCTTTGTTCCCTCTTACCATGTAATATTGTACATTAGAAACATAAAAAAAAGATAGAGCATCTGACACTCTAATGGTCGGCACCACAATAGTAAATAACCTTTACTTGCGTGATACTAAAATTTTTACAGATAATATTTAGTTCATTCTTGAGTTTCACCTAATTGTTTAACCTTTTGGACTAAATAATCCTTTGACATAATGAAAGCCTTGGTAACCTAGAGTGTCTAAACTCAAACCATATTATTCCCATCCTAGTTCAATATTAGATTGCACTTTCAGCAAAAGGAGGTGGAATATACTACATCTACAAACTTTGAGCTAGTGGGCTTTTGTATAAAATGTGTTAAGTGCTCAATGGTTAGGAATAATATAAAAAATTTGAGGCAAACAAACATCTGGTATAAATGTGCTACCTTTGCTATTGGGGCCATTTCAACAGCTATATGAACAATGTGTATAGGTGGCTCTCTCACAATCCCTCCAAATACAGGTACGTGATAATCCATACGATCTTTGTTGTCAAAGATTCCACCGTCTTCCCTCTCCGAGAATACAAAATCCAACATGTAGACATCCAGTGGGACCTTGACTGCATAAACATTTTCCACTGACTAATTTAAGCATACCAAATAAAATGTTTCTTAATATAGTAAGACACTGTGCAAGAGACCACAATTAATATGGTCTGACATCAAATTGACTTGCAACTTTGGGACATACAATTAGGTATGACATTTAGAAAAACACATGTTATGAGCTGTCTAATTTTGCAATTTAAGTTCACAATAAACAAGAACTATTAGCAAAGTAGCAAAAATCAAGTGAACTATAAACTGAAAAATATAACATAAGCATTTATAGAAGTGAAAATCTAAATAAGGTAAATATGTAAAAACAAAGTACCATATCTAACATAATAATACAGAGCATATGCTTGCATAGAACTATAAAGGCTCACAATTATAAATTCCCCCACAATATCATCGCGTTATGTATGTTCAAAACTTGGCAGACTTCCCATAACTTGTCAAAGATCAACAATATTTTCTCAAACAAATTGGATCATCTGGGTCCTAAGAATCTAAAATGGCAAATAAATAATCAAAATTTTCTAGTCTACCCACATATTTGAGTTTTGAATTAATTTTAAGCTATCATCAACACTTTCTTCGGGTTCTGCCAAACGAATTAATTTTAACCAATACATAAAAGCTTTTACCATTTCAAATATCACTTTCACAAGCTGCAGAATCAAACATCAAAACTCTAATAACATGCATATATTATAACGAAATAACACTCATGTCTTTTGGGTAGAAGTAATGAATTAGGTTAAATTAAGTCACCAACATATATTATACATACAAACATGTGAAAAGACAAAATAGATAGTATTAATATGTCAACAATATCAAAAAGGGTATTATTATGTTTAAGAATTCAAATAGGAGAACAGAAAACAAAACTAGAGCCATATGCTAACCAGTTGTTTTCACATGAGGACCATTATCTGCAGGTACCATTTTTTGTGGTGGCAATGGACCTCTGCGATGCGTCCAACGATTAAAAGAACATCTGAACCAAACTTCAGGTTTTCCATTGAGAATCGTGCTTGTAGGATTGTAGAAAACAATAACATCACTTCCAGCTTGAACATCAAGAGGCTCGGTGTAGACTATATGTTTTTGAGATAGCAAAAATCTTTTAAAGGTTTTCTCTTTAGTTTCAGCTTTCATACGTGCTGTTTTTTCAACCTGTAAAAAAAAAAAAAGATGAATGGAAATTGGGATTTCAGACTTTTGAATACGAGAATTAGCATTTAGAAAGAAGACCAGGTTTTATTGAACTCATCAATTTACAAATGGTAGATGACCATTAATTGTCAAATAAAACCACAAATAGCCATAGCCAACTTGTCATTAACACGAGAAGCACTTGGAGAGACATCATACCCAACTTTAGGGGCAAGTCCGTGTCCTCATCAAACATCCAAGAATATAATCAATAAACAAACTCAGAAAACATCAAAAACTTGAATCTCTTTTATATTTACTAATCCTAGAATTTGACCTAGTAGCTTTGGATGGAACATGATCTGCACACACCTTAGCACGAAAAGCCTCCTCTCTCAACCTCCTCTCTTCCTGAAGCTTTCTGTAGATCTGGTGCTCTTCCTCAACCCAATACAAGTCTTCAGGAATAGTTTTTGGGACAATGGCATGGAAATCTTGGCGTCTATTGTTATCATAAACACTTGCACTATGAGGTGGACCATCAGTAAAGACCCAATCCAAGACAAAAGCACGATCAGGCACAATAACTGCAGAAAAATTATTGCACCAAAGGAGAAGAAATCATATCACAAAACAGGATGCAATAACAACCAATGAAACATTCTGCAAATGAAATTAAAATCATGAAGCATTCTTTTTTTAGCCTTATAAAAAAAGAAACAAATTGTGATACTACTATAGGAATATTCCAAAACTTTTGTCTATCTAAAACAAATCAACAAATGAAAACCAAAAGTGCCTTTTTAACCATGCTGCTATTATTAGAAAGAATAGATATTATGCAAAATAATCACATAAGGGTTATTTACTGAACGAATCCTACAATTATTAGTTCCAAATTTTTTTTTTTTTTTGTGTTTTGTTATTGACTAAGGATTCTTTCTTAACCATATCTGTAAGTCAGACTTGAGAATTATGTAACAAAAAAAATTTTCTATGCACAGTAATGATAACATTACTATACGATATATACCTTTTGCATACCACCAATCACCATCCATGCTTTCTGACCTGACAAGCTTTTCAACAATAGATAATCCATCCCTCCAATTATTATAGCCTCCATGAATCCAGAGGTCTTTAGCATTGGTAAGAGGACCTGAGCTTTTGTTATAGTACAATTTGACCATGTCCTCACCTTTGAACTCACTGGGCTCTATATACCACACCTTATCAACTGACAGTGCAGCCTTCTTCATAAACTGTTGTAATGCTTCACGTCTCTTTTCAATTTCTGTCCTCGCCTGTGCTTTATCAGCTTCACTTGCAACCTTCTCTGCTTCTCTTTGCCTTTGCTCTTCCTCTTCTCTTTCCCTTTCCGCCTGCTCATTTGCTAGTTTCTCCAACTCCTTACGCTTCTCCTCAAGCAAAAAATCATCAAATGCAAACACATCCATTCCACCTTCAATAGGTATGCAAAAATCATTCTTGTCATTATTGTCATAAACGTTTTGGCCGTTATAGAACACAAAATCCATCTTATATGCTTCTTTTGGAACATGAATCTGGCAAGACCACCAATCACCATTTAGTTGGGTCTTATTTAGCCTTCTAGTAAAAGATCTCCATCTCCAATCATTGAAGGCGCACATGATTAAGACATCTGGCTCCTTGTTCAGTGTAGAGAGACTCCTATTGAGGAACATTTCTATATCTATATCAGGTTTTACCACCTGAGGATAAACAAAGAATTTCTTTTCCTTTGAGAAGTTTTCTTCAGCAAGCTCCTCAATTTCTTGTTTCCTTAACTTTTTATCCATTTCCAGCTTCATGTTCATAGCATCTTCCGATGTTTGCTTATCTGATTCAACACTTCCCTTTCTTACAAAGGTGCCATCCTTCATGTTGTCAGACTGGCTGGTGTTTATAATGGTTCCATCTGCTTGATCACTTTCAGGAACACTCACTTTGTTGGCAATCAAAGATACAGGGTGTGTTTTATTTTCCTCATGGACCTTGTTCTCCTGAGGCAATTCACTTTCTTGCTCCTTATCAGGTCTTATATTTAGCACTCCCTTGCCGGGATCTGCAGTATGAGTAGGTGTTTTGGTACTTGAATCTTCCTTAATTTCATCTTTATTCAAATCCTTTTTCTGGGTGCTTGTTCCAACAAATGTCTTTGGTGTGAATCCCTTTGGAGCAGAACTATCTGGTCCTGCAGTTGATTTTTTTCTTTGCCTCCTCTTAGAAAAATCTGAATATGCATAGAGTGAAAGAATAATGATATTATGACAAGAATGACCAAATAGAGTTTTAAATTATGATCCTGCAAACCATCTTAATGAGAAAAAGCTACCTGCACTTGCAATCACTTCACTGCCTAGGTGCCCATGCTGCCAGAAAGTAAGCTGAAAGAAAAAAATTGAAATAAAAGATTCTGTAATCAAAGAATACAGGCGGCAAAACATAATCCTATTAATTTTTCAGTAATCAAACGACTAGAGTTGGGGCCTAAAATCACTGTGACGACTCAAAACAGCCAATTCAATGACACTGCGGACAACGAAATCCTCGTAGCCAGAGAGTAGAAACCTTCAATTAACGTCACCGGAAGTGAACATACTCATCGCGTAACTTGCGCGCAAATTTGAATTGCAAATTCAACAAAAAAAAAAAGAAAGACCAGCAGCAATCAACATAAGCACATATTAAAGGCGGAACAAGATGGCACATGCATAGCTGAAATGAGTGAAACATCATACCAAACGTAGAAATCCAAAAGCACTTACACTTAAAAACTGGTTTGTTCTAATAGATGGGAAGGACCCAAGAAAAGGTTTGATTTCTGAACGAGTTCTGCTATGAAAGACAGTTCTCCAACTCAACGGCCTCTGTAATTGCAAACCCACTTCCATAGCCGATTGATTGAAGTGAAATCTGATAAAAGGAATGTTCTTTTGTTCCTAGCCAACACAATACATTCACTTGCACGAATGAGACACCGCTTGGTCCACCATGAACCAAGAATCGATCTCCATCAACAACTGTGCACATAAATAAAAACTCGTATTTAATTTAAAGAATTTTTCATTTATAACGATTTATTAAACTTTGGACGATAACGACACGAGAATCCCAGCCATTGAATTGCACAAGATGTTATAACGGCCGATTAAGCTGCTTTCAAGGGTGAAGATTAGTTATAGGAAGGAGTTTCCTGTGAGGTTGGCTGCATGGGAACGGAAAAGGATATGTATGTGAATTGCTTAAATAGGTATTTCTAGAGGCTCTTAGCTCCTGACGCTGATAACCTTGGAGAGGCATCAAAAAGTGGATAGCTGACACTTCAAATGGGTCCCATGCCATGTATTATCCCGGTTATTATATTTCTGCACTCTCATCTCCTAATCAGAAGTCTCAAGTTCGAGTCTTAAGAATAGAAAATTTTGTTTGACCAGCACTTTACCTCTAACGAGTTAACCCGATGCGAGCAAAGATTAATCTATAATTGAATGATTTAAAAATATCTTTTCATAACTGAAACTCTTCTAAAATATCTCATAGATTAATTAAAAAAATAAGATAAGATATACATCAAGCATTCCATCCATCTCATAGCTTTACTTCTTTAACCTCTGATTTGATATTTTGCATGTCTATCGATAACATGCATTACTTAAGTTGATTGAGTTTAGAATTGTGAGTTGCTCCCTAATTTTTGTTCACAAACATTCTATCACATGCTGATCGCTTTTGTTGCTGTTTTAGAATCTTCTAAAATGTCTTTCCCTCTTGATGCAGTCAACAAAGGAGATAAGATAAGATTATAGTGTTAGCCTCCGGAGTTGATCTCTGATCAACAAACCATTGTATGACGTCTGTAAATAGGTAACAATTCAAGTCCCAGAGACATTTTCCTTTGGTCCAACATCGTACATCTGTAGAGAACTAACATTCAAAGAAGATATGGTACCTAATTTCCAAACTAGATTTGCGCAGAGTACAACTTGCATCAACATTAATATAGGAAAGCATGTCTAGTGTGTTTAATTTGTTTGTGGATGATAGTTATAGAATGAATAAAGTATTAGGTAATAGATCTTTGTGCCACACAATGTGACGGTTGTTGAACAAGTTTTATATCTAATAAAATTCTCAATACATCGTAAGTATACAAATCGTATCTTGTAGAATATAAGGTTATCGTTCCTACGGGATTATGCAAAGATTAATAATTTGAACCTAACTTTGTCTAAGGTATTCAAAATGTGATTTGAATAAAAATAAATAATAAAACAAAGCAATTAATTCAAATAACAAGTGAGCTGCTAATTAATTTAGGGTTTTAACCAAGATTGAATACTTAAGACTTATTTTTCCTTATTTTTTTTCCTTAACTATTATTGATCCAATTATATGTTTAATTCTAGATTTCCTAAGGTATTGATTACTCTGTCTCAATATCTAATCAATTAACCCTAATTGAATTCGAAAATTCTATATTTGCAACTTCTTGATTCACAAAACTTTTCCTAACATATTCAATTAGATATGAAGTTATCTAATAAAAATTTAATTTCTAAAACAATATCTATCTTCGAATGATGGTTAATTTGATAATTGCGGATCAATCAAATTGTCAACTCTCATTACACAATCTAACATTGATTATTTTTTACTCACTTTTTTAATTTATTGTCAAGTATAAGCAAAAGCAATTATCACAAGCATCTCAATATGTATTGAAATCAACGACAATCAAAGTTATAAAACAAATACATAATAAATTATAATTTGAAATTTAGAACTTAATAAACATGTTTAACATCTTAGAATTCAGATTACACGTCAAGGATAATGAGAAGAAAAACTCTATTAAAGCCTTGATTTGGAAAGCTGGAATTCCTAGATGTTCTTATTGTTCTCCCACGTTTGATCCACCTAGTGATGTTGGCTGCTACATTTTTTGGTGTGTTTCACATTCTTAAATAGTGTATTAGGGTCTGGGAGGTGTAATTAGGGTTTTTCCACTTTGTTCGGTTCCAAAAATATCCCTAAACTCTAAAATAGATGAAAAAAGTCACGCCTGGAAAGTCTCTATCACGACAGGGTTTATTTATGATCTTGCTCTATGAGGCATGATCGTGACCGAGGCCATACAGCCCCATGCACACTTGTCATCATCGTGCTCCTTATGCACGATTATGACACCCTTCATATAGCTTCCATCTTCCTTGTTCTTCAATTATCTGATTTTTGACACTAACAAACACATTAAGCACCTTATGAAACACAAAATTAAGATTGAAATCATACTTTAAACTACACAAACACCTAGAATATAAACAAACACTCATAATAACACAATTCTAAGCCTATAAATATGATAATTATCTAACAAACACCTAAAAATATATTAAAACACCTATGAAAACATGGTATTACCTAAACTTATCAATGTCATGTTGGATCAGAAAAAGAAAACATGCTATATTTGGAGAACCGGTAGATTTCAAAACTTTTTAGAAATCATCTTTGCAGCGAAAGCAACATATCCAAATCATAATGCAAATCCATACATGATATGGTATAAGAATAATAATAAACATAACCAAAATGAAGAGTATTACCGACTCCTTTGCTACAGCTTTAATTCCTCACTGTGTTATCCTCTCCTTCTTCTTGTACACAAAATCTTTGCTTTTGAATCTTTTCCTTTAGCAATCTATCTTCTCCTTGTTGTTGTATCCTCAACCAATTTGATTTACCTCT
>JANZLX010000002.1:29226502-29241262 GCA_025531955.1 Erythroxylum orinocense
AGGTAATTACTGACCGAAAAAAATTCCGTTGGTAATTTTCTGACAGAGATTTACCGACCGAACGAAATAACCGTCGGTAAATTTACTGACGGTATGCACAATTTCTGTCGGTAAATTTACCGACAACCATATTTCCGACACTTTTTTCCGTCAGTAAATTCCGTCGCTAAATAAGCTTACCGACGAAATTTGTACACATTCTGTCGGTAATTTCCGTTGCTAATCTTTATTTTTCTTGTAGTGAAGAGTGCACTGGGAATACTAGTACATGATATCTAGAGTGGGAAGAATAAAAGAATATTTACTAAACACCATTCAAGCCCGGAAGAACTCAAAATAAGATGGACTGTAGTTACAAGAGGCTCATTCACTAATCTTTCCCATAATACAAACAATCCTAGTCCTTATGGCCTTGTTTGACAAATAACGGATTGCATTAGCTGTTAGTTGATAGCTGATTATATCAGTTGATTTGACCAACAGATAACATTAGTTATTTATTAAAGATGTTTTGTAAAATTAGTTGCTTAGTATTAGTTGTTGATGTGTAAAATAACTTATGAGGGCATTTTTTTTAAAATAAGGACATGAATATTATATTTCTTAGTATTTCGTTGAATATTCTTATAAGAATTTAGATTTTATATATTTAATTTTAAAAAATTAAATTTATAACTTTAATAAAAACACAATAATAATAATAATAATCCAACGTTAAATTCCCTATTAATATGAATGATGAAGCGAGCTACATCATATTAGTATTTTTCATATAATATGTATGAATTTTATTATTTAATAAATTAAAAATATATATAATTATAGTATGACACAAATACGATATATAGTAGTTATATCCTAAAAATATTAATTTGATGTGATTCTTTATGTTAAAAAACTTAATATTATGGTATTTTTAAATGTAAACTAATATTATAAAATTAAATAAAGAATAAAAAGTTTAATTAACCCCTTTATTATATTCTTCCAAACTTCATGTCATAATTGTACAATAAAAAAGGTCAACTTTGAAAACACACAAAGCAAAAATAGAAAGTAAAATAGAGGGCAATGTCGTCATTAGGCAAACAATTAACCTCAAAACGTTACACTTAAGAAATTTTTAAAAAATTAGCTAGTTGGGTTGAACCAACCAACCAAACCAACTCATAACTAAACAAATAAATAACTTTTTAACATGGGTCAATCAGTTAATTTGGATCAAATAGCTAAGATTCAACCCAACCGACTCATAATCAAACAAATAAATAGCTTTTTAACATAGGTTAAACAGTTAATTTAAGTCAAATAACTAACTTTAACTCCATCAAGCTTTGTTGTAAAACGAAACTCTTCTGTCGTAGCATACAATTGACTCTCAATAATATAAATTGTTCGCCGATCTTTTGTACATACACCAAGGCATGAAAATCTGATAGATCAGGTTATTTTCATGAGGCAAAAAAGACAAATGTACAGTTCGTGGATAGGGTCATAGGAAATATGTTATTGCATTCCATTATTAAACTCTATCTTTAGCCGTAAGCCTGTCGCCTTGTCAAGGCTTGGAAAATTACACGGGGCTAAAGTCGTGTTCGATTCAAACCACAAAATGCTAATCCATCAAACTTTGATGTTTACGCGTCAATCATCCAACTTTGAGAACTACCAGTCTTTCAACCACCAACTAAATGCTCTCCTTCCACAACCCCTTAAATACTCTTCCGATCTTATGCCTTCCTGACTCGTCAATCCTTAAAGTTTCCTGTGAACAAATGGCTGACTTCAATAATCACACCTCAGACAACTCTACCAGTAAATGTACAAAAGGTGACTTTGACTTGTTTTGCCGATCTAATAGTAGGGTGTTGAAGTACTTTTTGCTTGGTTATTTTCTTGTTTCATAATTTAAATTTGGTTATGTTCAGATGTGAAGAATGAAGATGCCAAGTGCTTGGATTTCACTGAGGATGAAGAGACTCTTATCGCTAGGATGTTTAGTTTGGTTGGAGACAGGTATTGCTGGTTTTATTTCCTTCTAGTTTTTAAGTTTTCCCTGCAATTACAATTGCGCAGTATCTATGTAAGCAGGTGGTCGCTGATAGCAGGTAGAATACCAGGAAGAACAGCAGAACAGATAGAGAAGTACTGGACTTCCAAGTTCTGCTCCTCATCATCAAACGAATGAAGAAACTCGAAGAACCCAGTAGTCATTTCTCTGCAATGGTGTTTCACTTGGTTTACATGTTAACTGGTAGCTGTAAATAACTTACTCAAGGTGCTAGAATATATATTTCTGTGGGATTAGCAAGCCAATGATTTATGAAAAGAGAAAAAGTACTGGAGTTGGTGCCACCAAAAAATCTCTGTTGCATGCTTAAATGCTATTGATCAGGTCATGATTTGGCACTATCCTTGCATGTTTATTTCAACCATTCATTAGCTCTTTATGAAACCATGCTTTAAAACTTTTATGATGCTCTGTGTTTTTATGGCACTCAAGACCTTTAAATAAAACAAATATGATATTGGATCGCATACTTGAAATCAGAATGATAGTTGTATAGCTTTACAATTTCAATTTTCATCCCAACAGAATTAGCTTATTTCAGATTTTACACTTCTGATCATAATATTAAATAAATGATAATAACTAGTAAATACGAAATAACTTGCTAAAATTTAAATTATATACAATTCGAATTGTCTTTTTATTATTGAAGAATACTTTAATAATTTTGAGAATTAGATCAAGGATCGAAATTCAATTTTTTTTTAAGAAAAGGCAAAATATGACTAAATGAAAACATCTTTACAAGTACAACGCAAGTAGCATATTAAAGCTACTAAATTAAGAACAATAGAGTGAGTTGATGTTGGGATAATGGACTAGCATTAGATCCCGTAAGTAATTTTGAAACTTTTTTATTTGATTTCCTTAAAGCCAAGTTTACTAAAATTCTATAAAATGGTTAACACATAAATCATAATAAAGCAAGAATCATAATTTGTACCTTATTTTGATATTTGATTATATTCTTATCGTATTTCTTAAACCGTTTTCGAAACTAGTTTATCTTAACTATCGTAGCCGCACAAGTATCCAACCTCTAATAATATCTATAAAAAAAGTTGAGAGAACTCTGCAATAGTTGCAAAGAAGGTTAGGTAAAGAATGTCAACTTCATTAAAGATTAAGCCTATTTATAATAGTTTGTCAACAGTTTAGTTATTTAATTGAAATTAAATTCTAACTTCAATTAAATTTTAATTAGAATCATATTCTAATTAAATATCAATTATGCCTACATAAGATCTAATATCTCATATTTATCCTTATTTATTAAATATCACATATTTAATTATAACATTTCACAAACATTACAATCAAGTTCAACTTGATTAAAATATCTTTATTTTCTTTAACTCTTTCTTTATGTGTAACTCATTAAATTCCCAAATATGTTAATAACGAATACAAATTATAACCCTAAGTCATATTTAGGATTAGATAAAATAAAACTCCTTTAATTTATCACTAATTCTCTAATTAAACAATTTATATTAAGATTAGCGTCTAGCAACATATCATGACTATCTAAATATTTAAGAATGACAAAGTGGTTTTGATTAAATTTTTTGTGCATAATTTTTCGTATAATTCAAATAGTAAATCATACTATGTTTTTATTATATATAAAGCATGAAAACAATGTTTAGTTTATTTGATTACAATGATAATAGCTCTCTACCAATATTAATTGATTCAATTAATGACATTTAAAAACTATTTTCAAAATGTCGTTCCACTTTAGCCAAGAATTTTCCAAAATAATACTAATCGAGAATAATGGAACATTCTCCCTAATAGTACAAAATTAGCTAAAGATACACCGGTGCCTACTCCCACTTTAGATAATGTTGAGTTCTCTTCTAAGGATAAGAATGAGGCTTTTATCAATCCCCAACTTTCTCCACCTCAAGAGTTCTTCAGAAGCAAGAAAATACTAAGGAAAGTCAACAGTACATATATATGCCTAATTCCCAAGAAAATGAACCCTAATTCTATGCAAGATTTTCGTCCAATCGCATAATTGTAATACTGTTTACAAAGTTACTTCAAATGTTTTAGCCTCTAGGAAATCCCTAATCAACAAGGTGCCTTCATCAATGGAACTATATAGGTGACAATATATTAGTAGTCAAGGAATTGTTCAAGGACTATGATATCAAAGTTTCTTTTAAGAGCAATTCAATGAAAATTAATTTCTTTAAATCTTTTGATACATCATATTAGAATTTCATTCTCAAAAGTTTTCTAGAATTTCAATTCTTTGAGCTTTTTGTTGAATGGATTTAGGTTTGCTTAACCTCAACCGCCTTTAATGTTCTAACGAACGGTTCTCCATGTATGATATTTAATGGAGCTAAAGGATTGAAGCAAGGGGATCCCTACCCCCTTACCTTTTCATTTTAGCCATTGAATTTCTTACAAGAATTATAGCCTCCAATATAGAGACCAATATTTCTTTTAAATATTGTTACAGATGTTGGTAAGTCAAAATTTGTAACCTGACATTATGACATAAATCCCAATTCCCTTTAACTGTTAGTTAGTTCTCTCAATTCCTTCTTGAAGATGTCAAGATTAAGATTTAACTCAGGTGAGAGTATATTATATATCTCAATTAATGTTCTGAATACAATGATCCTCAAGTATATCTTAAGTTTCTAAGTTCATTATACACCTTTAAAATACTTAAGAGTTCCTATATCTATTAAGAAAGTGAGATATGTTAATTGTCTACCCTTATTAGATTCAATCAAAAACATTAATGCCTGCTGGAAAAATATTTTTCTTTGAGTTCTAGAAGGCTCCAATTAGTTGTTTCAATTCTAATGGACATTCACATCCATTGGAGCTCACATTCATTCCTTGTAAGGAAGCTAATCAAGGAGTTGGAAAAGCTAAACAAAAATTATTTATAGGAAGGGAAGTGGACAATTCTAAGGGAGTTAAAATCAAGTGGCAATAATTGTTCAGTCCTAAGTATAAGGGACGCTTGGGGATGATTTTAACCATGGTCACGAATTCAATGCTTCTTGTAAAAAGAATATGAAGGCTACCATTTAGACTAAGTGGATTAATAAGTTCTGGCTTTTAGAGCTTAAAAATTAACAAAGAGCATGTATGGAGCTTAATCTAAATGATGAGGATGAGGTATCAACTTAGCTTTTCATTCAAAAGCATGAAAGTTAATGGTAAGGAAACTTTATTCTAGTATGATAACTAGTGCAACCTAGGCCCTTTACATCTTAGATTTGAGTTTAACGAAATTAGGTTAATTATTCCCCTTAACGCTAAAGTAAAGGAAATTATTTGTGGGAAAATCTAGAGTTGTAACTTTAATCGGTCAATTGGAATTGAAGCCAATATCTATGATTACGACGACAACAACAACACCCAGTATGAATCCCACTAATATGTGGGATCTGAGGAGGTTTAATAGTACGTAGCATTGCCCTTAACTAGTAGAGAAGTTATTTCCAAATGACCAAATATCTATGATCATAAACTTAAATTAAATGAGACAGGTAAAGTCATTTAGTTGTAGTGCATTTCATAGGGTTCATTAGTATGAATTAGTGTAGGTAAAAACCTTGTCTCGAAAGCTTTCTTCACAAGCTCGTTAGTTGTTAAGCATAAATTGGGAAATAGAGATCGTTTCTTTAGCATTACAAATCAATTGTGTTTACTCTACTAAGAGGTTCCTAAAATGAATACTTTACTCTACTAAGAGGTTCCTAAAATGAATACACACCAATTTTTCTAATGCACTTACTCTTAACCTTTAGGGTCAAGATTTCAATAGGTACAACAACTCTACTTTAGTGAGAGAGACAGACTTGCCATTATCCAATGGTTTAATAATTGGATTAAAGTGATGGATTAGGATGTCTATTTCCTTATAACAACTTTCATAGTTAGTATTTAAGCTTTAAAGCAAGTAAAGAAACATATTGCACAGGGGAGCTAAATTGGATAAGTATGAATTAATAATAAGAACAATTTGTTGGGATTATAGAAGTAATCTTGGCTAATAAGCTATTTTTGGGAGCTTGCATCCAAATGAAACACAAATGGAAGTTGGAGTATATGAATCTAGTAGAAAGTAGCTATAAATTAACACTGTATATGATAGAGACATATGCATTAGATGAAATATTGGATTAAAATTTTGAAAAGTATAAATTATTTAAATGTAAATAGAAATTAAGCATTGAAAATATTGAAGCACTTCAATGAGATTGATATGATGATTATGATATTCTCTTGTTTATGATATGATGATTATGAAATTCTCTTAGTTATCTATAGGGAATAAGATACTTTAGTGACTAACTCCATAACTAAATTCAATAATAGTATGTCATTGTGTATAGAAGAATGTATATTACGAAATATTATATGATGTAATATTTATTTCTTTTATAGTTATGCCTAGTATAATAACTTACACTTAGTAGTTCCAATTAAGTCAATTAACGCAATTTTATATTAGATATGGAAAGGTATGACTTTAAAAGAGTTCAAGTTAATGAGTTTAGGATGTGATGCTTAGTTGAAACATACATCATATAATAAGTTTAGAACTAAATTTGGATAATATAAAGTTATGGGAGTATTATGAAGTTTGAAAAGGTTTACATCACATGACAATATATCCAATTGGAATTAATGCCTTTATTGTTATATTTGATGTATAGCTGAAAGATTCATTTTTATGATGACCTAAAATAGTTTGCTTTGGAATTGCTTATAGATTTATTATGTATATAAGAAGATTAGTGGGAGTATAGTTGTACTCTTCAGTGTAAGTGCATGAAGACTGACAGCGCATCGTTACGCTAGTCAAAATAAAAAGTAGACTACTATTATAATAGTGTGAGTCTAGGTCCATCCCACATAGAATTTGTGTAAAGTTGTTGAAATGAAATTACTTGATATTTAGGTTTAGGGGGGTTTTGGTTTTAGAAATAAGAAAATAAAATAAAGCTAAACTAACTAACAAAAGCAATTTAAAGAAACATGTAAAAAAATGATTAAAGTGGAGAATTTGGTTGAGACCCAGTGCTTTGGTTCAATCTCGGGCTACACCTTAATTAAACATAATTCAATGATTTATCATTCTCAAACCTCTCATAAAAACTATTAATCATAGGTTAATAATTAATCCGAGTTTTCTCTTAGGTAGTGTTTAATCAAGATATGATCATTAATTAAACCCAACTGCCAAATAACTTAGGATACGATCTTTAGATTCAATTAGGTAGTAGCATTACGAATTAAGAAAGCCAATTAATCAAGGCAACAACCACATACGATGCGTCATTTATCCTAGGTTATGTTATCCCTAATGATTACGAATCATTAGTCATTACATATGAATTTCAAATATAAAAATCATGGATTACATCGAAATTCTAGCAATGGGTTGCAAAGAAATGATCCAATGAATGCATTACAATCATCTTTTCACAATATCCAATGGGTTCATACATAAATAATTGAACGATAACGATATTACGATTATCTATATACAAAACCCAAATTAATTAACATATGATAGCACATCCAATTTCTAAAGAGAGAAAAAAGACAACAAAAATTGTGAAATACACTTAACCTGGATCGTCGGCGTCGATGTCACCTCCGACCCGATATCGAGACGTCTAGCCCTCCATAAGTTTCTCCCGATTGAGAGCTTTACCCCTCATCTTCATTAAGATTAGGAGCTACCAAAAAATACTTGCTTCAGCCCCAAGAAAGAACCCCCACCGAAGACTACACTCCTCTCGCTACTATTATGATTTTTATTTAAAACCAACTCCCCAGACCCTCACGTTGTCTGTGTTTTTATTCTCTTGCCACTATGTATGATTCGCTCCTACCCAACGACAACGTCTTGCTTCTTTTGCTGTCCTCCTGCGCTGAATCATTTTTTCCATTTTTCTTACCCAGTTGTTGCTTTTCCATTGCGTTTTGGTGTGAAACGTCCGCGTTTACATAGATGTTGTTTACGTTTCTGCAGCAACGTGAAAACACATACTTGAAACGACAACATTTCCTTCCATGTTTTTGATCAACGTGTGTGTGTGCATCTGCTGTAGTGTTTCCTTCATATTATGCCACCATTTTTTACTTCGCTTCCAATTGCCTCTATCTTCATTTAAATCCTATAAAACACGTTGCATGAGACCTAGCATGGTCCATGCACAACATCCGTGAGTAACTTTAATTTATTTGTGTTTCTATTTTTCTTGTCTTCTTTTCGTCTTTTAAAATTTCTTCTTCTTGCTCCATGAAGATAAGTGAAAATTAGTCTTCAAAAAATGACCCAAATATCGTGCTTTCGACTCACTTTAACTTCTTTGCTTCTAAATTGTGCTTAAAATTACATATGAGTCAAAGTGAGCATCTTAAGCAATTTTACGTCCTTAATCACTAAGTGTTATGAAATAATTAAACACATATCAAAGACATATTGCTCATATGAAATACATGATATTCCAAGAACAACTTTTAATATATATGAAAATTTAACAACATAATTCTGGAATAAATATTTGATGTTTATTATAGTCCAAGAATATAAATAATATGCTAAAGATGTTTATTATTTTATATATTTGATACTTATCAAGTATTAAAAATATTCATTATTCTATATGAGTTGATCTTTGAATTCAACATTACAAGAATATTAACTTTTGTTTGACAATATTAAGGCCTAGTTAAGGTATGATTTAGTTGAAATAATATTATTTTAAGCTGGAAATGTTTCAATGTAGCATCAATCGCTAAATAAGCTATAATACATTTTTCATTCAATGGAAATAATTATTCGAATCACGATATTCTTTAATGAATTGGATATAGTTCATTATAATATTAAGACAATATTATGCTATAGAACATTAGTCATTGGGCATGTGAAAGGAGCTAAGCTCTCATGAAAGATCTACTTATATATTTAGGCAATTCCTTTTAATTATAATTATAATTGAGATGAAAGTTACAGGATTCAAACAAGTACTCACTATAGAAAATTTTATAAAATTCTCTCACTACACTACTGTCTTAACCGTAGTATGATCATCATATAGTGCTATGATACAAACTCAGTGCAAGAGGGTAAATATTGGTTTATGCCCTTAACTTTTGCTTATTCCTATCCATTGGCAAAATTATCATTAATTTCCAATTTATGCTCTTATCAGATTGAGATTCGATTTAAGAATTTGTAGGTTAACTCACAATTTTTATTTGTTATTCATCGACAATTTGAAAGCTTGGATAAGACGTCTTTTGTATTGATTTCCTCATCTATTAATCATGACTAATCAATTAGCCTGTCACACTTGACTAATTTATGTGTTAAATAAATATTTAATGATTCGTTGACTATAAATACATAAGTTATTTGTTGTTGGACATTTTGTATCATTTTATTTATACAAGACTATATGTAAGAACTACAACTTGTCTGTGCCGTGATTAATAGATATTATTAATCTAGTGGACGTCGTCAAATAGGTTTACAATTAGGCAATGTTTGGTTAAAAGTTTTATAATGAAATGGAATAAAATATAACATTATTACATCGTGTAGGAGGAGTTTCATAATAGAATAGAATAGAAGAAGAGAGTGTCATATTACATCTCATTCAATTCTAAACAGTAAAAATGGAAAACTTTCAATTTGGAGAGATTAAAATAAAAAAATAAAATGATATACTATATTATATTATGAACTATTCATTTAAATAACATTTCATTATATTACGTTATAAATCCTTTTATCATTCTCAAAAAACAATTTTCTAATATTATACCTATTTACGTTCTATTTCATTATAAATTATTTTTTTATTACAAAAGGGGCCGAAACTAAATTAACTCAAAGCTCTAGCAAAACGCGTTCCTTGTGCATCGCGGCAAATCAGCTCCTGGACACCGAAAGGCGGCTCTTGGAGGACACGAAGGCCCGGGGGTAAGATGCTTGCAAAGGTCGCCAAGCAGTCTACACACTGGTTGCCTTCTCGGACAACATGCTGGAATTGAACCTCCCAATGCCGCTGGAGAAGCTCCCGGATACCTGACAACAAAAAAGGAACCTCAATTAGCACACGGTGAGGGTTGGAGAGGAGAGTAATGACCTCGGTGGAGTACACCTCGGCCACCACCCTATGATACCATCGGTCCTAGGCCAAATTAAGGCCAGTGAACACACCCTAAAGCTCGGTCGTTAAAGACGAGCCTTGCCCTAGATTATGTTGGAACCCCCACACCAATTTCCGTGACAATCTCGAATTAAATCTCCTGTAGAAGCCAAAGAGGCTCCTAGTTTCATAGCGTCGTCTGTATTGACTTTCATCCACCCCTCCGGAAGTGGGGTCCAGTCCACAAGGGTGCCCACCGGAACGCCTTAGGTAGGGAACACCCTATGTTCCATCATCCTGGCTCGCTCGATCCAGTCAATATAATCGAGAGTGACCTGAGACCCCTCATTTGGCCAAACAAAGTCGGGCTCAAATAAGTAGTTGTTCCATCATTTCCAAAAAAACCAACAGACTATCCCAAAAATGGTGGCCCACGTAACCTGATTAACCGGAGCAAACTTTGTGAGGTAAGACTGTAACCACAGGGTCTCATCGTGCTGGAAGAAGGCAGTATCCACCACCTCACTAGGAAATTGGTGCCAATACACAAACACCCTCGGACAATCCCGCACTACATGGATCGTGGTCTCTTCTTGTCCACAGAAAGAGCAACGATTATCCAGGGCAATATGGCGCACCACCCGTTGATGATTCGTCAGAAGTTTACGATGGGCCACAAGCTAAAGGAACGATATAATCCGTTGGGGGCCCGGCAATTTCCAGATAACCTCCCACAGCTTGTTGCGATGCTCCTAAGAACGACCCTCAATCAAGTCGTATGCAGATGTCACCGTAAACTGCCCATGTGGGGTAGGTGCCCACATCAATTGGTCCCCCCGACCCTCGCAGTGACTTGGTCAGATTGGGCAAGGGCCACACAAATTGTAGCTGGGAGGTACTGTTGAAACTCATTTCAACGCCAAGTACCCCGATTGTGCATAAGGGATGCGACCGTAGCAAAACGAAGGCTGTTAGGGGCCGGAGCAACGACGACATGGATAAGAGGCCCCCAACCTTCCAACTAGTGGTCCAGCTAGAATAATATGCATTTCCCATTGCCCCTGGACCAAGAGAGGTCTTGTTGAACAACATTCCAAGAAGCTAAGATACCCCTCCAGATAATGGAAGCTGTAGCATCCCACTCTCGTAAGACCCGAACCTGATATCGATGGTGATATCCGAGCTCGTGCTCGCGAAAGTGGCGTGCTAGAGCGGTCATTCGGTTCCGGTCGGTACAAATTTCAGTTAGATTTGTAACCTGAGCGACACAGCCATAAGCACAAATCAAAGGCACTCAATCAATCTTGGTCGACAAATATTTTTTACTTCCCAAATCAATTCTCAATACCAATTACCCATAATTCTCAAAATAATTACGTCCATTACCAATTAAACCCGGACTGGCCATAACTGCATGTACACTAATTATTCTGTGCAAGGTCCTAATGATTCACGTGCATATATCCATTTTGGGAATGCATGAGCATGAGATGCGTTATCCCAATTTCGCTAAGTAATCTCACATGTACCAAAAGTTTCAGGTTCTAACCCTTTGGACGGAAACGGGATGTTACAGAAGCCCCTGGTCTTGAAATCCTAAGGGAGATCGTCGTCGTGTCAAGTCAATATTTGGCCCGAAGGAGTCGAACCCAAAGGGCGTCGGGTTTAGTAAGGAGGTCCCAACCTAACTTAGCGAGTAACGCATCATTGGTAGCCCGAACGCGTTTAATCCCCATACCTCCTTCCGATGTAGGTTTACACACCGACTCCCATTTGACTAGATTCATTTTCCGACATTTTGTGGTAAACCCCCAAATAAAGTCTCACATAAGTTTTTCCAGATCATCGCACAACTGGCGCAGAAGCCGGATTGTCTACATCGTGAAGATAGGCAAGACCGAGATGACCGATTTGGTTAAAGTAACCCTGCTTGCTAGGGATAGCATCCTGGCACGCCAGCCGGCCAGCTTCGACTGGGCATTATCAAGAAGATGTTGATATGTATGGTGTGTTTTGCGTTTGGGTGTTCGGTGTGTTTTATTGCTCTTTCTGGCTGAACCTTCTCCGCCTATGACTACCCTCGACTCCGAGGGACATCCAGTCAAGAAGGGGAGGACGCGTAAGCGAGATGACGAGCCTTCCCTACCCACGACGTCCTATAGTCAGACGTCACAGGTGGCCTAACGGTCGAAGCTACAACAGCGAAAGTCGTATGGTCGAAGGATACCCTTATTGATATTAAAGAAGGTGGCATCACGCCAGTAGTTGGGGAGCAAGGGGCAGCATTACGCTATCCCCTCAGTTACGCTCGAAACTGGACAAGCAATGGGACTATGCGGTGGTGGTGAAAGTCCTCGGCCGAAGGGTCAGCTACAATGTGCTCTCCAACCGTCACCGCAGCCTTTGGAAGCTTCGCGGCCTGATGAAACTAGTGGATATGGATTATGACTTTTTTCTGATCAAGTTTCAGGCGGAAGAGGATTTCTTCCACGTTCTTACTAATGGCCCTTGGACGATTTTTGGGCAAGTTGTCGTTGTTCAGTGTTGGGTTCCAACGTTTCGCCTTTCCTAAGCCAAGATAACACATGCAGTCGTGTGGGTTCGGATTCCTAACCTCCCCATAGCCAGGTACCACCCGCAGATATTAAGGACGATAAGGAATCTCGTCGGTGACACAATACGGATCGATGAAGTCTTCATGCATGCCCTGAGGGAAGGTACAAGCGCATTGCCGTGGAGGTTGACTTAAACGCCCCGCTGCGATCAAGAGTGGATATGGATGGGGAAACTTTGTTAGTCACCTACGAAGGTCTTCCCCAAGTGTGCTATACCTGTGGGATAGTGGGGCACTCCCTTACCGCCTGTCCCCAGAAGTCTATTACATTTGAGGGGGCTGCTCCAACGCCGTCTTCCACTAATACAAGGGAGTCTGTTCAAGGAGGGCAGTTGGCGACATGGGAGGAGCAAAGGGATGAAGTGACGAGCAACGGCTATGGTCCTTGGACCAATGTGCAAAGACATCGCTCTCGTACCAGCTTGAAAGGACGGCTGATGACTGCACCTTCATGTGGAAAGACTCCGCCTGGAGGCTCACGTTTTGCGGCATTGGATCCCTTGGATACAGGCCTGGAGCCTGTGGGTCATTCGATGGCTACTCCACAGGCGTTCTTGGAAGGGCTGGGCCAAAGGGTCTATGTGGCTTCTTCCAATGAACTTTTAAGCCCACAATGGTCCTCGATGGGCCGTCTGACCAGGCCAGAAAGCCCGCGAAGGCCTCCAAGGGGAAATCTGTGATTTTCTCTCCCTCGACCCGAAAGGATAAGGGGCAGGCTAGTGCTAACCTGGCCCACGACGCCAACACCTCCCTTCCTATCCTATTACAACCCATGGTCCAGGAAAGAAACTTAGCAGTAGTTATCCCGACGCACTCTAAGATGGTCTGTGATTGCCAGCCCTTAGCAGACCTGATCCTGGGGGCCAGCGAGCGGGCCTACCCAATGGAGGGGGTTAAGGAACCTGAACCGGGGGCTGGACTCCTGGCGATTCCACCCACGGAACCTCCTGACGTTTTGATGATATCAACCGGGCCCGAGGATAGTCTCGAACAGCGCCCAGCTTTGAGCTTAGATCCTGAGCCTCCTGCAGTGGAGAGTCGCGAGTCAAGAGAGGAGAGTTGTGCGGAGGCTTCGAGGTAGGTTCCCTTCTTCTAGTTAGTTTTATGTCGATTTTATTGTGGAATTGCCAAGGAGTGAGAGGATCGACTTTTCAGACTCTCCTGCGTAATTACATTAGTACTTACAAACCGGGTATTCTGGCCCTTATGGAACCCCGTATTAGTGGCCCTCAAGCCTATGATATTATTCATTTCTTTGGTTTTGGCTATTCTTTTCGAGTCGAAGCGGAAGGGTTCTCAGGTGGTATCTGGCTTTTGTGAAAAGAGGAGTTTACCATATCGATTGTCATAGCGCATAGGCAATTCCTTCACACCACTGTTAAGTATCAGTCATACTTTTTCGACCTGACGGTGGTATATGCCAGTCCATAGGGGGCTTCCCAAGCCCTTCTTTGACCTGTCCTTACCTGGCTTGGCGGCCAAACGACTAGGCCCTGGATCATAGGTGCGACTTTAATGCTAAACTCACTGTAGCGGATAAGAAGGGCGGCGCTACCTCTACCCTGGTAGTGAATAAACAGTTTAAGGACTGGGTTCAACATTGTGGTTTACACGATTTGGGATTTATCGGCTCTAAATTTACTTGGCGTCGCGACACGTCTCAAGCTCGGCTGGATCGGGTGTTTGGTTCGACGGAGTGGATGCAGCAATTTCCCAACACGGTGAACAAACATCTTCCCTTCCCGAGGTCTGACCATCAACCTATGCTTCTTCAATTTTGCAGACCCCAGCCAAGGCCTTCTTGAGTTTCGCCTTTTCGCTTTCAAAATGCGTGGCTCACTCATTTAGGGTTCCAAGCAGTGATTGCGCAGCATTGGCCCCACGAAGAGGGGGCCTTGAGTCGCTCCTTAGCCCAGTTCTAT